>OU015496.1:133166874-133231869 GCA_907164885.2 Dolomedes plantarius
ATGGAGCTTATGAACCTTTCAGTTTTTGCCAATAATATTTTTAAAAAATATAAAAAAGGAAAACTGTAACCAACTACAGTGGACGCTCGTTAATTCGAACTCAAAGGTTCTCAGAAAAAGTTCGAATTTTTCGAAGTTCGAATTATCCGATGTTAAGAGAAAATATATAACTTTAAATGTGTATCACTGAAGAAGAAAATCTCCTAGTATGTATAACCCCAGAAAATATATTATACTATTTTATCTAAAGTTAAACATATTAAAAAGCAATACAGACTTACTTTAATCATAAAATGAAGCAGAAGATTTTCAGAATAAAGTAAACTTTTATTAAAAATATGAATTACACTTTGGGGAAAAACTGTAAAATGGATGTTTGGTTTTGTTTATGATGCCTACATTGTTCAGCCAGCTTCTCGATTCGAAGTAAACATTTCAATTCATTTTCAGAGGAAGGTTCCATCTGAATAAATGCTTTCAGAGTTTTAATAGAGTTCATTATGGGTTTGTCCATTATAGCCGCATTAAAAATATCTTTCGGCAGGTAAGTAGAGAAAAGCCCTGGCAGTTTCCTACTGAAATTAGTGCATACGTCTTCGTTTACATCAGAGCTTTGGCTACATAGAGTTTGATAAGAAATATTCTGCCTTGACTTAAATCGATAAAGCCATCCATCACTGCATTTAAAATCTTCAGTACCCATTCGACTTGCCAATTCATCAGCCTTCGTCAGCACTAGGGGTCCATTTATCGGAAAATTTCGAGATCTAACATCCTGGAACCATAGCAATAGAGCTTTTTCTAGAACTTCTTGGGACGCATTTCCCATGCGTTTCCTTCCACTAGCAAATTTTGATTTTTCCGATGAATCTAAAATTGACTCCTTGTTTTAAAATTAGTTGACAAGGCATTTTTTTAATTCCATAGTCAGCTGCTAACTTCGTTTTACATTGCCCATTCTCTACTTTCTTTAAAATTTCTACCTTTGTCTCCAAAGTTAGGGTTTTGTACTTTCCACGTGTAGACATCCTTAACTTTTACACGTTCACACCACACAATGAGGAAGAAAAACTAGACAACATTAACTTGTCTGCACTGCAGTTATAACTGACGCAGCTCCCTAGAATCTGTAGTAAAGACTAGTTTTTCTGAAATTCTAAGAAAATCGATCCAAATAAAGGAAAATTGCTTTTTCCGTTTAGCACTAATAAGGACAATAGCTACTAACGTTTAGCGGACATGCGTTTAGCGGACAGCTACTAACGTTTAGCGTCTAGGAATGCAGACATGTGCCTCTTTATACAGAAAAGAAATTTTGACACACAAAATAATAAATACAGTGTGTATTTTTTCCATTAAACGAGGAAAAAGAATTTTTTTTTGTCAAATTTTTAGTTCGAATTAACCGAAATGATAAAAATTTAGTTCGAATTAATGAGATTTTTTAACATTAACTCCAATACAAGTTTTTTGGGACTTTTGGATTAGTTCGAATTAACCGAGTTCGAATTAACGAGCGTCCACTGTAGTTTAAACAGGGCATCATTGCGCAAAAAACTCCGACTCCTTGGACGGAAACAACCACTAGAGTTCGTGGCGATGCCCTTTGAACTATTTTTGCTGAAAATAAGTACTAGCAGTTGATCCAATGTTTCCGTGCTTGTAGCAGCATATTTTCGCTTGTTCCTGTATAATTGTTAAATTTGTGTTATACTATAATTAATTGTTATGTCTTCATCAAATTAGTAAAATGTCACCTCGGGTTTCATTATTTATTGCCGGGATTGAGTTTTTTTTCTCGGGAATTATGTGACTGTTCCGGTGAATGACCACATAAATAGCGCCAACACGTGGGGTATCCTGTTGTAACGGGTAAAAAGTTTTTATTAGTTGTTGGTCACTAAAAATAGCACCCAACTATTTTATTTTGTTTTGACTACATTGGATCGGCTCGGTATTTTTTTTTAGCTTCTACTCTACTTAGTAAAGCGAATGCCTGCACTTATCGTCTGGTTCGTCGCGACAACACCTCGTTTGGTCAGAAATAAGTATATTTTGATCTTTTATATGTATTTTGTATTATATATGTATAAAATGTTTTGGCAATCGGGCCCTATATTGATATTAAATAAGGTATTTCTATGAATTTTAAAGTAAATTCTTCATAAAATTTTTCTAACTGTTGTTCTAAAGAAAAATTAAAAGTGTTCTTGGCACCAAGCCCAATGAATGTGTAATGTTTAAGTGTATTGATTATAAACTTTTTACTGTTAACAAGTGCTCTTAACAATCTAATTAATTTTGTGAAATATTTTTACATTTAATCATTGTAATCGGTGTTCTAAAGGTAACCCTAGCTGGTATTTGAAACCGATAGTAAAGCAATCCTTGCTATATGGGAACCTACAGCGTTCTAACATTAATTCTGACTGTGTAATATAGAACTTTTTTTTAATTTTATACCATTTTGATTATTGTTGTATTTTCTTGTTAAAACCCATGTTTTCAAGTAATATAGGGCTGGAATTTTTTTTAAAAATTTCGTTTTGATTTTGATTTTTGGTTGAATCTATCTTAATGTAAATTCTGTTTTGTTTTCAATACTTAAATTCAAAATGGATTTTGGTTTAGAATTTTTTAATTCTAATTTGGTTTTTTGTTTAAATTCTTTAATTCTAACTTGGATCTGGTTTTAAATTTAATTTTGGTTTAAATTTTCCTTTTGTTTAAATTTAAGCTTGATTTGAAATTCTTAAGTGTAAACTTTGTTTTGGATTTGAATTTTGATTTTGATTTTGTTTTAGTTCTTAATTACAAACTTTTGAATTAAATTTTGATAGGTATTTTGTTTAAAATTCTGATTTTGAAATTCATTTAGAATTTTAGCTGATTCATCGCTATTATTGTTTCGATTTTGTAAGAATTCTAATATTACAGGATTGGCATGGTACTGTGTTCAAAACTTAATTGATTTAATTGTGTAAACCTTTCATTGTTGAATAATTTAAAAGAACATTTTTAAATTTTAAGAATATTTAGTAACTTTTGATTTTGTTTTGTTTAAAAGAGAAAGTAGGCATATTGTTCTGTATTCACACCTTATGTTCTGTTTATGTTCTACTGATCTTGTATTACTAATATTTCATTTCAGCTTACACAATTTATACACCAGTTTAATAAGATATTGTTTAGGACTGTTACACCCAATTAGGACCTAATTTTGTCAGGAATCTATACCATAAGAGTTGTGATAGATTTCTCAGTGCCACACTATTAGGACGGTATTTTTTCGTCCACCAAAATTTCGTTGGAACTCTCCTTCTCCCCAATCCCCCTCAGGCAACAATGGCTTTCCTCTCGCGTGGAAAGAAGGAGGATCTGAGGATCCTGGCTCAAGATTTTGGCGTCGATGTCGCTTCTGACATAAAGGTGATCGAATTGAAGAATCTCATCGTCAAATCTGATCAGTATGATGAAGACTTTGCTAAAGAAAGATTGGCTACTATCATTGAGGATAGAAAAGCTGAAGAAGCCGAAAGGGAACGACAAGAAGCTCTTGACCGTACTGAAAAGGAAAAAGAAACAGACCGAGTCCTAAGAGAAAGACAAATGGACATGGATCGGGCTGAAAAAGAAAAAGAAAGACAACAAAATCAACGTTTCGGATTGGAGAAGTTGATACTACAGTTATAAGCTCAGAAAATTTCTGCAGGCTCCGGAGCCCATGCTTCCGAAGGTGATGTTGACTTACCCAAGTTCGAGTTAAAAAAGCTTATTCCCTACTTCAACCCCAAGCAGGATGATATGGGATTATTCTTAAACCTTTTTGAGAGACAGATGAAGTTCCTGAAGATTCCAGATGCCAAATAGGTCGCCTACTTGATCGGTGTCCTACCAGCCGATGTGGCTAAGTTGGTCGCAAGGGAGCCTGAAGAGGAGGCTCAGGAGTATTCCCACGTGAAGGATGTCCTGCTAAAGCGAATCAAGCTAACCAGCGAGCGCTTCCGACAACTTCTTCGACAGCATCGAAAAACCCCTGAGAGTACATGGCGCGACTTCTACTTTTAAATCCGCAGTTACCTGGACGGATGGCTAAAAGAGCTGAATGTCACCAACTTTCACCAGCTAACGGACCTGATGTTGGCTGACCAACTGAAAAGGAAAACCCCACCAGAGGCCCGTGAACATTTCCTGGATGACTGGCATAGATGGAATTCCCCCGGAGAACTGGCTGACAAACTGGATGCGTATGACAACCAACGCTCCACCTCTAGAAAAGATTCGGCTTTCAAGAAAAGAAATTTTGAAAGACCTAAAGAAGACGCAACCCGTCTTAATCCACCTAAAAAGATTTTTCCTTTCCATGGAAATAGAATGGAAGGATCAAATCCTGGCCCTCCACCCGAAGTTAAACCTGGCGTAGCATGTTTTGGCTGTGGAAAACCCGGGTACATCAAAGCAAAAATGCCCAGATTGCTCACCGCCAAAGAAAAAGGTCTCCAACAACCACCTGAAACCCTTTGCTTCAATAACCAAGGGATCACCAATAACCCTATTGGACGCAACTATTAGCGGAGTTTATGGAAGAGTGTGCGCTGACACAGGCTCTACACATTCCATAGCTGGAGCATATCTTTACTCCCTGTTTAAGGAAAACAACTTATCTTTTCAGAAAACGGAGCTGACGTTGCACCTAGCAAATGGATCCCAGACTCTGGAGAAATGCCTCACCACCCAGGTTCCAGTATACCTGGAAGGCCGCAAGATTATGACCAATTTCATTATCCTGCCGGACGCAACCAACAACCGCACCTTACTAGAAACAGATTTCCTAGAAACCGCTAGAGTGGTACTGGACTTAGACGACAAAAACTGTTTTTTTCAGGACAATCCCAAGGAAAAGTACCCCTTCGGTGAAGATTTGCCTCTGACTCCAGTTCAGGGCAAAGAACAGATAGAATCCAACATCTGTAAACTGAGAGAGGATGAAGGATAAAACCTGGATCCTCACCAAAGAAAAGACCTCAATGACCTTATTGTCAAATTTGACACTGTCTTCAAGCTAGGGGGAGGGGCAACAACCTTGATCGAACATCACATCAATACCGGAGACCACCCACCTGTGGCTGTTCCTCCATATAGTATGTCCCCAAATAAGAAGGAGTTATTGAAGAAAGAACTTGATGACTTGCTTCAGAAGAAATGATGTTCTTCTGAAGGAGCGTGAATCCTTCACACTCCTTCATAGGAAGTATAGGAGGAGTGTGAATCCAACTATGGAGCTCCTTTGGTCCTGATTCCCAAACCTAATGGAGGTGTGAGGCTGTGTATCGACTACCGGAAGCTGAATGCCATCACAGTTCCCGATGTCTACCCTTTGCCCCGCATGGATGACCTCCTGCAGGATGCGAAGCATACTGTCTACATGTCCACCATCGACTTGAAATCAGGATACCACCAAGTAAATGTTTATCCACCTGACAAGGACAAGACTGCTTTCGTGTGTCCCTTTGGAACCTGTAGATTCAACAAACTGCCTTTCAGACTTAGAAATGCACCTGCAACCTTTCAGAGATTAATGGATGTATTCAGAAGAGATTTCCCAGTCCTGGTCTATCTGGATGTTATCTTAGTTTTATTCCCAAGTTTCGACCAACATTTAAAGGATTTAGAAGCAGTTTTTACCAAATTTATTAAATTCAACCTTTGTGCCAATCGCAATAAATGTACATTTTCCTGTTTAAAGGTCAAATATCTTGGTCTGTGGATCACTCCTAAAGGAATTGAAGCAGACCCGGAAAAAGTTTCATCTATCCAAAATATTCCCCCTCCAAAGAATATCAAGCAACTGCAGTCATTTCTGCAAACCTGTTCTTGGTACAGAAAGTTCGTCCCGAACTTCTCCGAACTGTGAAGACCCTTAAGTAACCTAACCAAGAAAAACACACCTTGGACATGGACCACTGAACATCAACAAGCTTTCAACATCCTAAAGAAATGCTTAGTGACACCACCAATACTAAAGCAAGCGGATTTTACTCAACCTTTTACCATAAGGACGGATGCTAGTAGCTATGCCTTAGGAGCGGTACTTTTGCAAGGTGAAGGTCAAGATGAACGCCCCGTCGAATATGCGAGACGACTACTCAAAAGAGCGGAACGCAATTATTCCACCACCGAGCGCGAAGCCTTAGCCGTGATGTGGGCCCTCATCGAGTTTAGAGGATACGTGGATGGACAAGAAATCACCATAGCATCTGACCACCAGCCCCTGAAGTGGCTGATGAGCCTGAAGTCTCCATCCGGAAGACTAACCCAGTGGGCCCTACAGTTACAAGCATTCAATTTGAAAATTGAGTATATTCCTGGAAAGTCCAACGTAGTGGCCGACATGCTGTCGCGCCCTACTTGTCTACACGAAGAGGATACGTGCAAAGCCTGCACTGTCTCTGTGATGTTACCTTCCAGAAGCTCAAAAGAATTGAGGGAAGAACAACTTAAAGATAACGACATCAAGAAGATCATAGACACTTTTGAATCTGAAGAGAAAAATGAAAATTTTGCAAATTGAACTGCAAGAGGCTACCTGATGAATCAAGGTGTGCTATACCGTTATGGCCTTGATGTGGAAGCTGAAGACGCACAGCTCGCTGTTCCGGTTCAAGAAAGGGAAAATGTTCTCAAGGAGCACCATGATGCACCGACTGCCGGACACTACGGAGCCGAGGGAACTTTCCATAGAATAGCCTCCCACTATTATTGGACCTGCATGAGAAAGCATATCGCCGAATATATCAAGAATCGCCCAGAGTGCAATAGATATAAAGCCTCAAACCAAAAACCAGCTGGTTTACTACAGACTCCTGTACAGTCACGAAGATTTGAAGTCCTATCCATGGACCTATTTGGACCGTTGCCCGAGAGCAACGATGGGAAGAAGTGGATCTTCATCCTTGAAGATGTGGCAACCCGATGTGTCGAACTGTTCGCATTGCCCAATGCTACAGCGGCTGAATGTGCTAATGTCGTGTTGGAAGAAGTACTAATGCGGTATGGCTTACCCCGAAAGATAATCAGTGACAACGTACCACAATTCGTGTCTTTTGTGATTCAACAACTGTGTTCCCTGTTAGAGATAGACCAATCATTAACACCAGTCTACCACCCTGAAGCTAACCCAGTGGAACGGAAAAATCGGGATTTGAAGCCTAGACTAGCAATCCTAGTCAAAGATCAACATACAACCTGGCCGGAACACCTGCCACATATCCGGTTCTCACTGAATTTAGCAAAGTGTGACTCGACAGGACACACTGCAGCCTATCTAATTTCCGGACGAGAGTTCATGACTACTGATGATGTCACCCATGACCTAAGAACAGTCCTTGAAAGTGATAATTTCGTCCCTGAATTTACACCCTACCTCAAACGTTTTCCAAAAATAGCCAAACAAGTGAAAGAGAGGTTAGAGCAGAAACAAGACAAACACAAAAAGTATGCAGACAAGAAAAGATCACCTGCCCCACACTATGCACCAGGATTTCACGCCAACATTTACCTCCATCCCATTAGCAGCACCGCTAAGGGAGAAACAGCAAAGTTCGTACCAAAGAGAGACGGACGATATGTCATCGTACCGCAAAAGTCACCCACCTCTTACGTGATAGCAAGCCCTGATGAGCCGACAGTGCCCTTGGGCATATATCACACATCAGCTGTGAAACCGTGCAACCAAAGACAATCCACTAACCCAGTGTACCCTCTAAGGAAACGGGGTCGTCCGAGGCATAAACCACCAGACGCAACTGTAGGTTCCTCGTCGGGACGTCTTCAAAACCTGAGGGGGAGATTGTAACCAACTAGTTTAAACAGGGCATCATGACGCAAAAACTCTGACTCCTTGGACAGAAACAACCACTAGAGTTCGTGGCGATGCCCTTTGAACTCTTTTTGCTGAGAAGTATTAGCAGTTGATCCAATGTTTCCGTGCTTGTAGCAGCATATTTTCGCGTGTTCCTGTATAATTGTTAAATTTGTGTTATACTAGTATGATTAATTGTTATGTCTTCATTAAATTAGTAAAATGTCACCTCGGGTTTCATTATTTATTGCCGGGATTGAGTTTTTTTCTCGGGTATTATGTGACTGTTCCGGTGAATGGCCACAAAACTAATTTTCTCTCTCCGTTTTGTTTAGTGTTTGATCGCAATATTTGAAGCACAGACTCGCCGGAACTGAGTGTTCTCGATATCTGGGAAACAAAGACCGTGAAAGAAAACGTTTACCGGCATTTTTTTAAACTCTCATCTTAATGATAAATTACTGAACACTTGAATATCGAGAGAGGGAAATAACAGACATGAGGTGAATCGCATGTATTAAATATTGGATATACACTGGTGTAAGAAATTAAGAGAATTTACAGACTTGGTCGATTATCTCTAGAACTACTGTACCGATTTTAATGAAATTTGATATGTACATACATTGATACAATACAAAACAAATAACTATTCAATAATTGTAATACACACGCATGATCGTGCGTATCACTCGTTGGGTTCGGAAGTTATGAAACATCGGTTGCAGAATAAACAAAAAATGGGTTAATAGATGAATTATAGGGAGTATGGCCCCCTCTTACAGATATACAGGTATCGCAGCGAGATTTCATACTTGAAATAAGACAGTTTATCATTTCCTGTGGCAATTGGTCCCCCTCGTTCAGCAACGCTGTTTTCATTCCCTGGATGGTTCTCGGAGGGGGGTTACGAGTTGCAATTGCCCTCCCCAGAGCGTCCCAGACATGATCTATAGGGTTAAGGTCTGGAGATCTGGCTGGCCAATCCATCCAGCGAATATCCTCACTCTCTAGAAATTCGTCGACCAGAAGAGCTCTTTGTGGCATCGCGTTATCGTCTATTAAAATGAAGTCAGGGCCAAATGCACCCCTAAAAAGGTGAACATGGGGATCCAAGACCTCATCAATATACCTCACACCAGTCACAGTGCCTCTTTCAAAGACATGGAGAGGTGTGCGGCCATCCAACATGATGCCTGCCCAGACCATGAAACCTCCTACGCCATAATGGTCGATTTCGCGGACATTGGAGGGTAGGTAGTGGATCCCTGGTTCTCTCTATAAGAACGTACGGCGAGAATCTGTGTTTAGGCTAAACCGGGACTCATCAGTAAAGAGAACGGTCATCCATTAATACATACTCCAATCTCTATGCTCTCTGCACCATGATAAACAGATTCTCCTGTTCGTAGAAATGAGTGGGACGCAAACAGCAGGTCTTCTTGCAAACAACCCTCTCTCATGAAGTCTTTTGGAAATAGTCAACCTTCATACACGGGTTCCTGCGGCTGCATACAAGTCTCGAGAGAGCTGAGAAGCTGTAGCACTCCTGTTACGCCTCGCTAAAATCGACAAATGGTGATCTTATCTGGCCATCGTAGCTCTTGGAGGACCTCGCCTAGGCTATCTCTCGATGGATCTAGTATCCTGGAACTGTTTCCATAAGTTACACACGACGTTGGGCGTTAAATTGGACTCTCTACAAATTTGAACTTGAGATTGGCCTGCTTCTAGCCTCCGCACAATTCGCCACCTCATTCCATCATCTAAACGTTGGTGGTTACACATTTTTACTGTTGCAATTTAAAATGAACCGATTGCTGCAAATAGCACCAAGAAATTCGCCAAGGTGTGCTAGCGAACGAAATGCGTCTTAACTTACGCGCGGTTATAAAGCCTGTTTCTCTGCTGGCTCCGCCTTCACACACGAGTACGCTTACATATTTGAAATACAAGATTTGCATTTATTTCTAGAAGCAGTGGTTTTATATTCAGTTCAGTTATTTTCATGAAATTCGATAAAATATGCAAATTCTCTTAATTTATTTCACCAATGTATTGTGTCACCATTAATGTACTATGTTTTGTATTATCACATAATTACTATTATGTATAAAATAAAATTACTTTTCTAACAGTAGTTGGGATGCAAAGTGTATTGGGCTGACTGCTTGTTTTTAGTTAGAAACCAATTTTTCAATTTGTATACTGAAGTTAAGAAATCTAGTCCGGATGTATAGTCTAATAAACAAAAATATAGTGTAATAATTTTTTTGAATATTAGTGCACAGGTATAACATAATGTACAGGTATAGCATAATGTACTCCATTCCTGAACCTCAAATAACTAATGTTTCATATAATAGGCTTTTTAGATGGCAAAAAATTCAAAAATGTAACCAAATAATTTCGCAAAAATGGTCAAGAGATTATCTAAACAATCTTCAACAAAGAGGAAAGTGGCATTTTGAAAAAAATGACACCCAAAAGGGTAGTCCTGTTATTTTAAAGGACGAAAGTCTTCCAATTTGTTCTTGGTCAATTGGGAGAATTTAAGATGTAATACCGGGAAAGGACGGTAAAATTCGGTTACTTGTAGTAAAAACTCCTCGAGGTATTTTCAAACGTAGCATTTCAAATGTATGTTTATTACCTTTTAAATAATACTTAAATTTTGTATAAACTTATTTGTCTTAATGTTTGATTGTATAAAAACTTTTACTGTAATTATCATTAATTATATTGCTTTATTATAGGAATCATTTAAGTTGTGTCAATGTATAGTATGTCACTGTATAGCATGTAGTTATGTATAATTGCGTAAAAGTACAAACAATTTTTGTAATACCTTTTGAAATCATAGTATTTCAAAGGCGGGCGCTATATTGACGCTTGACTTCATTTTCACTGTAACCTTCGCGCCGTTGTCAAGGTTAAAATTTGCCCGTAGCGACGGAGTTAGTTGGCTTCAAGAACAGGATGCAACTGGTCGCCAGTTCGATTATCTTCATTTCGGAAGAATTAAATAAAATAAATTTCGTTTGTTTGAAAAGCCTCTGAGTAATTAAAATTTCATTTCGATTGGAACCAACTGTCCACTCATAAGGATTCAACATTACTAATTATTTGTGTCTGGTGTAATGGTGTAATTAGTCTTATATATATATATATATATATATATATATATATATATATATATATATATATATATATATATAAATAAGACTTAATAGACTTATACCATCATTTCGTATTTGTACTACTCCACCTTTTATTAGAAAATGAAATTGTTAAAAAACTCCTTTGTAACTTTTATCATCAATAGTCAATTAATACACATAAGTGGTCAGCAAATTGAACAAAAACAAACGACTTGCACTGGGTTTCTAAATTAATAACCGATAGTGATAAAGAAAGTTGACTTCGAAACTGCCTTAATTTAAGCGGTAGTTAGTACGAAGCCAACAAAAAATAATTTAAGCCACTATTTCACTAAAAATTTGCGATTATCCGACAACGATCCATTAATCCCATCTAAATGCGCAAATAATGAGAAGAAATTTTTGAAAAGTTTTTCGTCATTTTACAGTCAATATCGGGGCAGAGAAATGGATGTTACAGCTCGTGCATTTTAGTAGTGGAATGGTATTCCTGATGTAACGCAACAATCTCACGTTGCGTTTCCTCGAAAGTCGATAATCCCTTTCATACATTTGCGTGCAAAGTAAATCAAAAGTATTTAAAAAGTAACTGAATTTTTAAACATTGTATGAAAAAACATTTCGAAGTGATTATTAGTTTATTGTAGAAATGGAGATTTATTTAGAGTAATGATGATATTTAGTGCTACAGTTGTCAATTATTTTATGTATGTGAACTATTATTCTATGTATGTGATATATATATATATATATATATATATATATATATATATATATATATATATATAGCGGTAATGCCCCTCCATTATTAATGGTCGCATATTCTAAATTCTCCTCAATAAAGCCCAGCCCCTATTCAAATTTGTGACCTAGTATTAAAAGAATGAAAAAATTAGTTTGTCCCTTAATGCACGCGCTGAATGTCATGCGACTATTTTTCAGGATGATTCAGAAACCACGTGCTTTTACATCATATGTTCGGAATCATGAGATATGACTCACGTGGTTATGACAGATGTTCTGTTCTAGCCAATTAAAAGAATTTTAAACACCTAGCGTCTCCATCATATAAATACGTAGAGCAGCAATTTTCGGCCCTTCCTTGACTTGGTCTATCGTTCTTCTGTCACTTCCAACTACACTGCTGGCCACTATGAATGCAACACCCTGAAGGAAACATGCAAATAACATGAAATTTACAATATGCATTAGCGGAGGTGAGATATGCAAATGATTAGAATTTCAGCGCAGACGCACATCACGCGCGCCTGTGGCGCCACTTCAAAGCGCTATTTAAGGCTTGGAGATTTCGACGATTTCAAGTTCGGCAATTGTGTTTTTCTTGTGGTTTTTTCAAAAAAACGATCAATTATGCCTCGTCGAAAACAGCGATCATCTTTTGATCAAGTATCCGAGTTCGACAGAGGAAGGATAGTGGCCTACCGATATTGTGGATTATCTTTCAGGGAAATCGGTAGTCGTGTTGGACGAAACCAAACAACTGTAATGAGGATATGTGATCGTTGGATGCAGGAGGGTACGACGGACCGGTGTGTTCAATCGCATCCACCTCAGCGCACCACTTCACGTGATGACAGGCAAATTGTGCACATGGCAGTGACGGATCGCTGAGTCACATCACGAACCATTGCAGAGCAAATGCAGTCTGTAACGCATCATCCAGTGTCTGCGCGTACCATTCGACGCCGTTTACAGAGTGGTCTGTCCGCAGGACGTCCATTGCTTTGTCTACCCTTGACGCAGAACCACAGACGTCTCCGCCGCCAATGGTGCGACGACAGAAGGATGTGGACGGCAGAATAGAATGAAATTGTCTTTACTGACGAGTCACGCTTCTGTCTGCAACACCACGATGGTCGCATTCGAGTCTGGAGACACCGTGAAGAGAGGATGCTGAGCAGCTGCGTTATGCACCGCCACACTGGTCCTGCACCGGGTATTATGGTATGGGGCGGTATTGGATATCACTCTCGCACACCTCTAGTACGCATTGCCGGTACTTTAAACAGCCAGCGCTACATCTCCGAGGTGTTGGAGCCAGTTGTCCTTCCTTACCTTCAGGGCTTGTCCACAGCCATATTTTAGCAGGATAATGCGCGACCACACGTGGCACGCATTGTCCAACGGTACTTCGTCAAACGCCAGATTGAATTGCTTCCCTGGCCGCTTCGCTCTCCCGATCTTTCACCGATAGAAAACATGTGGTCCATGGTTGCTCTACGATTGACCCAGATTCCATCCCCAGCTGCCACAGCAGATCAACTTTGGCAACGTGTGGAAGCTGCTTGGTCTGCTGTACCCCAAGAACTCATCCAAAGTCTCTTTGAATCAATGCCGAGGCGTGTGGCAGCGGTGATCTCCAACAACGGCGGCTCCTCTGGCAACTGATTTTGGCAGGAACCACACTTCACAGAAGTCTATAAATTTAATCATTTGATACTTGGTCAACATGTTATCTATAAAATAAATTTTGTTGTGATATCTCATGTCTTTCTTGGTGTTGCAATTTGGGTGGCCAGCAGTGTATATTAGGATGTAACCGTATTCGATACTGAAGACCCGGCCGGTCAGGTGGCTAGTTTCTTTGCATCATTTTGTCAAGCTACCTGTGTGTAAAAATGGCTGAAATGTCCTGCATCATTTAGATATAATGTGTTGCTTTGATGACAATGATGAAGCCAATGTTTGTATTTCTTTTGGAATCGTTCACGTATGCTGAAATGCATAATACTCTTCAAATAAGGTATAGGATAGTGCATTAATGCAGTAGTACTAATTACATTTTGCTGTTTTAATTTAAATTGACGAATAACAGATTGCTATAATTTTCTCGTATTTGTAATTTTCCATGTTTTATTAGAGAAGGAAATAGTGAAGAACTACATTTTAACTTTGCATATCGTTAATAGCCCAGTAATGAACACACGCACACACAGAAAATGAAAAAGAAAGAGAGAAAGAACTGCATGGACTTTCTAAATCAACAACAGAGATCTATAAAGACAGTTAATTTCGAAATTGCTTTAATTTAAGAGCTACTTAGACTAATGTCAAAAGAAAATAATTTAGCCAGAGAACTTGGAAATAATCACGATTGTTCCATTATTTGTTCCCCCTGAATGCATGGATATTAAAAAGAGAAGTACTAAAATTTAGAATTTTTTTTCTGCATTTTACAGTCAATATCGGAGGGAGAGGGAGGGGGAGACATGAATGGTAGAATGCATGTGTTTAGTGGTGGAAAGATATTCGTTATATCACGCAATCTCACGTTGCGTGTACGCGATAATCGATAATCCTTATCCCATTTGAGTGCTAAGTAAATCCAAGTATATGAGAAGTACCCGAATTTCGAAAAATGGTAAGACGAAATGTAGGAAGTTATTCTGATATTCTAGTATATCGTTGAAACGGAGATACATCATGAGTAATGACATTCTAAAATGAGCATAGTTTTCAATAATTCATTGATCTTTTAAAGAAATAGATTTTGATTGGTCTTTTTAAATTATGGAAATGTGTAATACTGAGGTTTGGTATATGTGAGGAAGAATATCAGTATGTTTAACACTCAACTATAGTTACAGAAAATTCTAGCTGTTGGGAATTCATTTCTCCCACGCGCATGTCCGGATTTGTTAAAGGGCAGAGAGTCACGTGAACTTCTTGATATCTTTTACTTTTATTTTGGCTCTTGGCATCACGAGCTCATGACGCGTGATGAATCTTTAGAATTTAATTTAATTTCATTTATTTTTATGTATTAAAAATTGAAAATATTGTAATATGGATTAAAACTCTTAAATATCAACCATTGAAGTATTTCTTGAAGGATGCCTGGATGTTTTACTTGAGATGAATACTTGAACTTGATAGACTTACTTGAATATGAACTACTATTCGTGATCAAACATTGTTTTTGGAGGCACCGGCGAGATATTCTCGAAATAAGTGAACTTTTATTAACCAAGGTTTTAACTTTCATGGATAAGTTTTTTTGACTGCTGAAAATCAGGTAGGTACATTTTCTTGAAAAAATTTATTTGATTTATTTAGTTTCGATTTCTATCTTGAAATGGAGCCGAACGGATTAAGAGCGAAACGGATATTGCAGAGAACTGCTGTCACAAATCTTGTTAAGCAACTTTATACAATCCTGGCTCTAGAAATAGAGAAAACTGATATTGATGATCTTTCTGAGCTCAATACTCAGATTTGTGAAAGAGAACAAATCTTAACGGCTTTAAATTCAGAAATCGAAACTCAGTTGAATAATAGTAAAGATTTTGAAAAGGAGCTAGCAAAGAGCGAAGCATATTATGAACAAATATTATCGGCTAAGTGTAGAATTAAAACTAGACTGAATAAATTCTCAAAATGAAGTGAATTACATAATGATTCTAATTCAAGTTTGAATTTGTCTACAAATGTGTCGGAACCTTCATCGGCGACTGCCGTAAAGTTACCCAAATTACATATTTAATAATTTTCTGGAGAGCCTAGTATGTGGCAGGAAGTTTTTTACGCATTTGAAGTGTCGATTTATCAAAATAAATCGTTAAGTAAAATTGAAAAATTGGTGTACCTGAAATCATTTCTTGTTGGTCAAGCTTATAATGTTGTTGAAGGTTTCACATTAACTGATAAGAACTATGATACTTGTATTGCGCTGTTAAAGGAGAAATTTGGAAAACTTGAAAAAATTATAAATTCTCATATTAACAATCTCCTTAATATTGTACCAGTTAAAGTTTCTTCTAAATTGCATAATATTTGTGAAATCAATATTAGAAGCTTAAGTAATTTAAATGTTACGTCAGGTTCTTACGGCCATTTGTTGCACCCCATTTTATTAAAATCACTGCCCCAAGATTTAGTTCTTGAATACCATCGCAAAAGAGATCCTAACAAGGACCCAGAAATAATGAATTTAATTGATTTCTTAAAAGGAGAACTTGAATGTAGAGAATCTACAGTGGCAATAATAATTATAAGGGTTCTGAACATGAATGTTCGACCTCTCGAAATCGAATACATCATAAAAACTTTCGACCATTTAATAAATGCAATGCTACAAATGCTTTAAATACAAATGTTGTTAAACCCTATTGTGTATTTTGTGAAAATAATGACCACTCGCCCTTAAGATGTAAAAATTTACCAAATGATCAGAAACGTAGAATATTAAGGAAAGAGGGTAGGTGTTATCGGTGTTTTTGAAATCTCATCTGTCATCCGAATGTAGATCAAAATTACAACCTTGTGAAAATTGCCAAAGTACCTATCATAATAAATTATTTTGTTTTCCTAAGCAAGTTAAAAGTGAAATCGCTGAAAATAATCCTGAAATTCAAACGACAGTTTCTACTGCTCAGTGCGATATTCCAAATGCGAATAATGTCCTGTTACAAACCTGTTGTGTATGGGCTAAGTCAAAAACAAAGTCAAAATTGACTAGGATTATTCTCGATTCGGGGTCTGAAAGAAGTTTTGTGCTTAAAGGGTTATCCTGGGAACTTAATTTGCCGTGTAAACGAAAAGAGAGATTGACTATATATGCATTCGGAATGACTCATGGGAAAGAGAGGGAATTTGAAGTTTACGAATTGACGCTGACAAACATGAATCAGAATAGCCAATTTATGACAGTCAAATTACTCGCTACAGATGTTATTAGTGCAAGTACTTTAGAAATTCCGAGCGAAAACGTAAACATTCAACGCCTCGTATCAACTCAATGTTGGGATTTAGCTGATTCATGCAATAAATCTGAAATCGGTATTTTACTGGGAATATAATTATTTCTGGTTCGTACAAACAGGCGTTCCAAAAAAAAAATAATGGGTGTTTACATCTGGTGAACTCAATTTTCGGCCAAACTGTTGTAGGCAAGATAGAATCTCGAAACAGTGCAGCAATAAACATGCATTTTATGTCAGTAGAGGTAAAACAAGGTTTTGACTTGCAAACGTTTTGGAAACTGGAATCTTTATCTATTTACGATGATAAAAGTGATGTGCTTTCACAAGCAGACATGGATACTTTAAATAATTTTTATGATAATTTGAAATTTGCTGACGGACGTTATGAAACTAAACTGTTATGGAAAGAAAACAAAATTGAGCTAAATAATAATTTAAATGTAGCTAAAAGAAGACTTCAGGGATTAGAAAGCAAATTAAGTAAAAACGGCTGGTTATTTGATGAATATGAGAAAATAATTCGTGAACAAAAGGATTTAGGCATAATTGAAGAATACGGTTTAGAAGAATGTAACGCTTATTATATGCCACATAGACCAGTCGTAAGACAGGATAAGTCAACAACTAAAGTAATAATTGTGTTCGACGCTTCGTCGAAAGATAAAGATGCAAAATCTCTTAACGACTGTTTAGTATCGGGTCCAAATTTAAAACCTAATATTTTAGATATTGTTTTGAAATTTCGACTTCATCACATTGCATTTTCTGGAGATATTGAAAAGGCTTTCTTACAAATCCAGATTGCTGAGGAAGATAGGGATTTTTTAAGGCTTCTATGGTTTAATGAATCAAATAGTAAAATTCTAAATTTCAAAGTCTTACGCATGAAACGAGTTATCTTTGGTGTCACTATCAGTCCGTTCTTCCTTGCGGCTACTATAAAATACCACCTTAGAAAATATGATAAAGAATATAAAAAAACTGTTGAAATGTTAGATAAATCGTTATATGTTGACGATGTTTTTCATGGCTCAAATTCTGTTGATGAGGCATTTACTTTATCTATTCTAAAAGATGCAGGAATGGTTCTAAGAAAATTCAAATCTAATTCCCAACTGTTGGAAAATCTATGGAAACAAAATAATATTTATTGCGAATCAAATAATTCTGATCATATTTTGAAAGTTTTGGGTATAGTATGGGAGAATAAGGATGATGTTTTGAAATTAGATCTACATTCGCTTATCGACAACTTGGACAATCTCAATATCACTAAACGCACTGTGTTGCAAACAGCTGCAAGGATATATGACCCAGTCGGCTTTATATCGCCCTTTGTCATTAGAGTCAATTTTTTAATACAGGAACTGTGGGAGCAAGGTATTGACTGGGATACTGAATTACCTAAACCGTTAAAAGAAAAATTATTTCAGTGGTGCTCAGAGATTAAAAACTTAGCAGACTTTTCTATCCCTAGAACATACTTACCAGATATAGTCATGGGCAATATTAAACTTCTAATATTTTGTGATGCCAGTTTGAAGGGTATTGGAGAAGTTGCTTATTTTAGAAATCCTAAAACCCGTTTCACTTTTTTTGTACTGTCTAAAACTAGAATTTATCCACCTAAAAAACTAACTGTCCCCCGTTTGGAACTTATGACAGCCATTATAGCAGCTAGAATAGCACATTACTTAAGAAAGCTGTTTGGAATTCCAATTGAAAATAAATTTTGCTTTAGTGATTCACAAATTGCTCTTCATTGGATCAAAGGCAGTGTCACTAATTAGAAACCTTTTGTGGCAAATCGAGTATGCGAAATACAAGATCTTATTCCACCTTCACAATGGAAATATTTTCATGGAGCAGAAAATCCTGCTGATATACTCTCACGAGGATGCAAGGCATCTGAATTGCTAAATAATGTCTCATGGTGGCAAGGGCCAAATTTAATGAAAGAAAGTAATGTAATTGAGTTATTTCCAACACCTCAAGTAAATGAAGCCGAATCAGATATTTTTGTTGAACGACGTAAAACGATTGTTTGTTCAGTGGTACAAGATCCTTCTGAATTCAATATAATTTTTAAATTATCATCTTGGACTAAATTAAGCGTGTTATGGCATGGTGTCTTAGATTTACAAAAATCTGTAAATCATCAGATAAAACCATTGGGTTCTTGACAATTCCTGAACTTGACGAAGCGACTAATGCCATTATTAAAGTAGTCCAGAAAGATGCATTCAAAGAAGAGTTGAAAGCATTAGAAAATGGAAAGTGTTTAAAATCTAAGATACTCCAATTGAATCCTTTCGTCGAAAATGGAATTCTGCTAGTTGGAGGACGTTTAAGAAACTCTAACCTAACAATTTGCCAAAAACATCAGATTATACTTCCAAAGAAACATCACATCACAGATTCAATAATTAAACATTTTCACGAAAGTACTCTCCATAGTGGAACTCAACTTACGATGTCGAGCATTCGTCAAAATTTCTGGATAGTTAATGCTAGAAATGCCGTAAACGAAATGATGTATAACTGTGTTAAATGTTTCAAAAGTAGGCCAAATGTAAGTACTCAGCTGATGGCAGATCTTCCGTCGGCTCGTGTGATGCCAGATAGAGTTTTCTCTAAGGTAGGAATTGACTTTGCCGGACCATTCATGATAAAATCGCGCAAAGGAAGAGGTATAAGACCATTCAAATGTTATGTGTGCTTATATATATGTTTTTGTACCAAAGCTATACATCTTGAACTAGTTAGTGATCTGTCCACTGAAGCGTTTTTGGCATCTTTAAGGCGATTTATCGCACGCCGCGGAAAGCCTCAGCAAATATTCTCTGATCAAGGTACAAATTTTAGAGGTGCAGAACGTGAATTGAGTAACATCATGGTTACCCTTTCTTCAGATGAAGGACTCCATCAAAATTTTGCGGAAGAACGTATTCGTTGGAGCTTCAATCCTCCGGCTGCCCCACATTTTGGCGGCCTTTGGGAAGCAGGTGTGAAGCAGATGAAAGGACACTTAAAACGAACAATTGGTGAACAAATACTTACTTACGAAGAGTTTTTTACCCTCATCACCCAAGTTGAAGCTTGCTTAAATTCATGACCGATAGTTGCGATTTCTAACGATCCTGATGACTTGAACCCTCTTACACCAGGGCACTTCCTTAAAGGAACTGCGCTAACGTCGTTACCTGATCCCGAACTAATTAATTTCTACGTGCCTTCAATCGAGACATGGAAGCTAACACAACGTATTTTCCAAAGATTTTGGAAACGATGGTCCACGGACTACCTTTATCAGTTGCAACAGTGATCCAAGTGGTTGAAGACCAAACCGAACTTGAAAATAAATGACTTAGTTCTTTTAAAAGACAATAATCTGCCCCCTTTAAAATGGAAGATGGGCAGAGTGATTCAACTTTTTCCTGGTGCTGATAACAACGTGCGAGTTGTAAAATTAAAAACTTATCGTGGAGAATTGAAACGTCCCATTTATAAACTATCTCTTTTACCTATTTCATAATTCATATATCATTTTAATGTTTTCTATGTGTTTAGGCTTTATATAATTTTTAGGTTTGCTATTGATATTCTATTTAGTAATAGTTTAATCATTAGTTTCCGTTAGAAGTTTTAATAATAGAATTATGTGTGGAAATTGTTATTATTATAGTTTGCCTTTGTTTATATTCATTTGGTAAGTGTACGTCAGTATTTAATTGTAAAATTTGATTCTTGTATGAACCACTGTTCACGGTGGGGGGAGGATGTTGGGAATTCTTTTCTCCCACGCTCATGTCCGGATGTGTTAAAGGGCAGAGAGTCACGTGAACTTCTTGATATCTTTTACTTTTATTTTGACTTTTGGCATCACGAGCTCATGACGCGTGATGAATCTTTAGAATTTAATTTCCATTCTTTTTATGTATTGAAAATTGAAAATATTGTAACATGGATTAAAACTCTTAAATATCAACCTTTGAAGTCTTTCTTGAAGGATGCCTGGATGTTTCACTTGAGATGAATACATGAACTTGATAGACTTACTTGAATATGAACTACTATTCGTGATCAAACACTAACTATCTATCAATCAAATATATATATATATTTGAAACAATAACGTTTCCCTACATTAACTTTATCTTACCGCAATAGAACATTGTCCCTCATTTATGAATTTGACCTAAGTATTCCAAATTAATCCATTAGATTCTCCCACAAAAAGCCAGGTGCGGCCAACAATTATATCAAGTCGAATGTCGTGGAACATTCAAACACCATCACCCCATACGACGTGATTAGGTCAGGTGTCACCTTTTGACCAATTAAATGTTCAGCGCGCCCGTACTCAGGTCGTGAACCTAGGGTTTTCGCGGTCTACTGTGTTCTGCTCGAGTCCAACAAACATGCACAACTTTTAGCTCCATGTTCTTTTGTTTTATTCTGTGCCGTTCCGGCATCCCCAGGATGATATTGTTCATATATGATGATCCTATAGAAATTATACAGTATCAATATAATGTAGGGCATCTAAACATCGGAGAATTACAAAAGAATAGATGATCAATGTGACCAACTATGTGGATCCTGTGTTCTTCGACTGGATTCTCTGCCTAAGCCTTTCTCAGCCACTCACCATGACTGAATAATGATTCGAGGTATCTTCCTGTCATCCAACATCTCCTTTTCTAATATTACATATATATTTATTGGTACGAATTTATATATTGGTACCAATAATATTGGTATATATATATATATATATATATATATTTGTACGAATTTTAGCAGTCGATGGTAATCTTGCTAAATATGAGAGCTATCGCAAAGTTGGCGATTCATTTGGTGCCTTATTTTGGTTGCAAATTTGGCGAAATGAAGCCAAATTTGGCGATATGGCGCCAAATGGTCGCCGCGCTAAGTCAATAAATATACCTGACATTGGTATTGGAAGTCTGCGTTCTTTTCTGCTGAGAATTGAATATATTGAAAGTGCGTTAAGAGTATATTGAATTGAAGACTCTGTTATCCTGAACTGTGTTTTTAGAGTTTTCTGCTGTATAGAAGACTATTGTTACGTGTTTTCTGTTGTCTTGTGTATGCGCCTGAAGAAATTTTTGAATAATAAATTTTATTTTGTGTGAACTCTCTGAAGAGATTTTTATTCAATACTTTTGAACCCAGAAAATGGAACAATATATATATATATATATATATATATATATATATATATATATATATATATATATATATATATATATATATATATATATATATATATATATATATATATATATAATTCTTACGTGCAATCATTTGCTTATACTTACATATACACTGAAGTGCCACTGAATTAGGGATAGCAAAGCCTATGCAAATTGTGTAGCGCTGCGCATCATGTATGCGCAAGTGAGGGCGCTGTGGTAACTGCATATATAGCGCGTACTGTGGTTGTTCTGAATTAGTTGTTGGAATTGCCAGTATAGGTAAACTGCCTGATTTAGACGCCTTCGATCGCGGACAAATCGTAGGTGCGCGACGCAAGGGCCATTGAATTTCCGAAATCGTCAGACAGTTATGATTTTCAAGGTTGTCAGTGTTCAGAGTATACCAAGAATACATGGATGGTGGAAAAAAACACTAGCGATCGGGCAAACTGCAAAGGACAATTAGCCTTGACAGTGCGTAGTGAGAACGGCTCAGGCGTATTGTACGTAGCCAGCGAAGCCAAACATTAGCTCAAATTACCACCCAGTTTAATGACGGTGCCAGTCGTACAGTCAGTAAACGGACTGTGCAATGCTCGCTTGACCGTATGGGTTTCGGGAGCAGTCGACCTACGAGAGTACCATTGCTCTATACTCGCCATCGGGCTGCACGTCTTGCCTGGGCAAGAGAGCACAGAGATTGGTGTGTAGAGGACTGGAATCGAGTAGCATGGAGTGATGAGTCTCGATTCCGACTACTTAACGCCTACGGGAGGCTGAGAATATGGCGTCAGGGTCCTGAAGCCATGGATCCTGCATGCCTGGCTGGAACTGTACAAGGGCATGGTGGCTCAATCATGGTCTGGGGTGTTTTTTCGTGGCACAGTTTGGGATCTTTGGTGCGTGTACCAACCTCCCTCAATGCAATTCGGTACGTAGAGTTGCTGGGTGATCAGCTCCATCCGTTTATGCTGTTCTGTTATCCGCACGGTAATGGAGTTTTCCAGCAAGACAACTGTACCTCTCACAAGTCCCGGTTGGCTACTGGCTGGTTGGATGAGCATTCCTCTGACTTCTCTGTCATGAATTGCCACCTAGAAGCCCAGACTTAAATCCTATTGAGCATCTTTGGGATGTTTTGAAACAAGGCGTGAAAGGCCATCACACAACACAAAAGAACCTTACTGAATTATGGACAGCTTTAGCCAATATTTGGCAAGCCATTCCTGTGGAACGTTTTCACAAACTTGTTGTATCTATGCCTCGTCGTGTGGCAGCCGTTATCAAGGCCAGAGGAGGCCCAACTCGTTACTAGGTATGTATCCCTAATTCAGTGGCACTTCAGTGTATAATCCTGTTCAAATAGTTATAGCACAGTGTATGAATACATTATTACTAATTAGATTTTGCTTCTTCAGTTTGAATAGACTAATAATAGACTGATACAATTATCTCTGATATTGATCGAAAATGAAGTCGTGAGAAACTACTTTTTAATTTGAAGATCGTTAATTTTTCAGTAATACACGAAAGGGGAGTAAAATCTAAAAGCAAACGTACTGCATGGAGTTTGAAAATTAACTACCGATAGTGATAAAGAAAGATAATTTCAAATTGCCCCCATTTAAAAGCCACTTAACATGAAGTCAGAAGAAAATAATTTCAAGCCGGTATTTCACATAAAACTTGCAATTATTCACCAACGTTCTATTAATTACTCCCCCTAAAAGCGTAAATATTAAAAAGAAAAGTATCCGCCTTTTCAAAAATTTTTCCTTATTTTACAGTCAATCTCGGGAGGAAGGTGTGTGGTGGTGGGGATTAATGTTAGAGTGCGTGTTTAGTACTGGAATAGTATTCGTTATGTCACGCAATCTCACGTTGCGTGTGCACAATAATCGATAATCCCTCTCTCATTTGCGTGCTAAGTAAATCCAAAGTATTTGAAAAGTATCTGAATTTCGAAAAATGGTATGACGAAATTTCGGAAGTGATGCGTGGATTTTGGTGTACGTTGTAGAAATGGAGATTTTCTAGAGTAATGATACTCTTTAACGTGTATAGTTTTCAGTTATTCTTAGATTTTTGAAGTAATAGTTTTTGATTCTTTTTGATAGAGTATAGATATATATAAAGATAGTTACGCTGATGGTTGACATACAGGAGGAAGATTAGAAGCATGATTAAATTGTAAATATAGTTAAGAAATACTTTTATCCGTATGCATTTAAAAATATTTATTCTTATGTTAATTTCTTCTGGAGTAGATCTGACTCATGTAATCAACATACTACGTATAGAATCTGTGAATCGATGTAAAACCTATTTCAAAATACTGTTGTGCACTCCACAGTTTGGATATTAGAGGCCTAATCGGTAAAATTCACTGTATTTAGAACCAGGTACTCCGCATCAAAACGGGTGATGTTAAAACAACTGCTATAGATGCCACGTTGCCTATTGTCAGAAAATAGATAATGGAACTACAGATTCTGGACTCTATTCTAAAATTATTTTAGAAATTATATAGACGTACTCATTTGGATATGAGGGTTAACTATGTTCTTAATTTCCAACGATTTAAAACTATGTAGCAATTCTTACAACGCGTCCCCAGGGAAAGGTAAAATGTTAATTTTAATTTATGCCTGGAACCTATGTTTTCTCCGCCTAAAAGTTTAGAGATTGGAAATAGAACAACTGGAGTTTTGTATCAACTGGACTTTTGTAGTACTATTTTGAGATCGGATTCTTGTTCAAATATCCTTTTTGTTTCGGCAACGGAGACAGGCTATGCTCGATACTGTATCATTCCTTGCCCCGTATCTATGTCGACATCTAAAATAGTCAGGTAAATAGAAGAACTGGAGTGTTTGTCAACAGCGAAATATTGTCCCGTTACTTTCCTTGAGTGTCCCATAGGACACTCAACAATTACCACCCGTTGAGTGTCCCATAGGACACTCAACAGTGCCTAACCTCTGTCACAGAGAGAAAGCTTCAAATCCCTCCCCCACACTGGAACTCCCCATGGGGTCCTAGGGGATGGGATGACCTTGGTCCTAAGATCGCAAGCTCTCCCCCTTCTACGGATACTGAGAAAATGTTCTTCGGACTCTAAGAAAGAAGAATCTGGACATTACAGCCACAGTGAACGATGCAACAATCGCCCAGCTTCCGTCTCTCACTCGTTCACTTTAAGAGAGTAGCTGGTAATAAAAGCGAAAGTGGGCAAAGCGGGGCGAAAAGGTAAAAAATAAACGAATAAGATTTAATTTTTCAGTTCAACCTTTCTCCTCCTCTTCCATCAGCATCTTCAAGTCTGATCTCCAAGGTAAATGTTGAACATTACACTTAATAAAACAAATTTATTGCAGTACATTCTTTTGTATTGCGTTTTTATACAATGTTCGTCGTTTATAAGCACATTTTTCTTATTCAAAAACATGTAACAAAATATTGCGGTGTTTACGGGGAGCCCAGAACGAATTAATGGCGTTTCCATTCATTTCAATGGGGAAAATTGATTCGAGATACGAGTATTTCGAGTTACGAGCTCCGTCATAGAACGAATTAAACTCGTAAGTCGAGGTACCACTGTATTTCTATTTAATTAACTGAAAAAAATTTGAAATTCGACAAATAATATTTCGAGTTAAAACGATTTTAAATTACCCCCCTTTTATTAAAATTTTAAATTTTAAAATTTTCTAAAAATTTTTGAGAAGATTTATGATGTGATTTTGTTTACAAATTATATGGTTAACCATCGCAAAAAACTGCAAAATTTTAACTCAATAAATAAAAAAAATTTTTAAATGTGGCCCGGACCCCTTAAACTTCGTTGTTTTATGGTTTCATTTGTGTAACCTGTTTTGATGTTTGAAACTCCTCTTCATTTTAGCGTTTTGAGTCTTTTGGTGTGGATTTTGTCCTAGGAAAATAGCTCTAAGGCCTGATGTATTGGAAATTAAAAAGAAAAAAATATTTATTTGTCTATCTCATATGACACTCTTTTTCACTGAACAAACAAACAAAAAAAATTGCTAGAGCCCAGTCCAACTGGATCCAAAGAGGATGGGAGAGTTATACCATGGAAAAATGTTCACGAAAGGGAAAATTCAATAAACATGTTAAAAAATATTTAGTTATCTATTTATCTGCCACGTAATTGTTAATATACGCAAGTGTCCTCGACACGTTTTTTGGGAATTCTGAGATTCTTTTCTTCATTATACTCAAAACTGTCTCAAAATGTACATGTAAAACTGTCCAGATCTATTAACGAAATAATTTCTTAAACAGTTCTGGATTTATATATTAAAATGGAAATTAATATAAAAATTTAATTCATGATACATGCCATTATTCTTCATACTAGATAAAATTTCATATAATAAAACAACTGTACTTTAATCATACAAATATTTGTAAATGACTGTAAATAAGTAGATATTTCTCGAAAAATATATTTTCTTTCCTAATTTCAATTCAAATAAGTCAAATAAAAATTTGAAAGAAATGCAACCCTCTGGTTTTTCCAGTGTTCGTGAGGTGTTAATCATCATGTTTTTACTATTTCTCATGATGTTCTCGAATATTTTATAATAAAGTCTAAAGTATATAACAACTTTTAGCTATAAAAAACCTATGCTTCTCTAGCACCAAAGAATTTATGGGGTATATTGGAATATAACATGGATTATTATATAAATATTAAAAAAAAAATACAAAGAGGAAAAAACTTTTCTATTACTGCAAATAACACCGCAAATTATATTTACATTTTTTTAAAAACTAGTCATTTTACCGTAAAAAAAAAATCATATGGTGTGTTGACTGTAGTGTGATAGTTTAAAAAATAATAATATCCGACTTTTAAACTATAACACTAATACCAGAATTTTGTAGTTATACTTCCATTAAAAAATATTAGTGCAAAATTCTTATCGTAAATGTTGTTTCATTAATATCAAATAATGATGTATTCAGCTGCAGCAAATGGGCATCAGCGGACCACTTGAATGATCATCTGCAGCCTTTTATATTAAAAAGTTTTAAAAATAAACCGATCGGTATGTAAGCAAAACATAGAGTCATTACCTCGAGAATTTAAACCAAGATGAAGGGGAAAAGTAGTTACGTTTTATAATAAAGACTTAAATGAAAAAAAAAATGTTGAGTTTTCGAGTATCTAAATATGTATTGCATGATGCATAATGTAAAGATCCAATAATTCTCCTATAAATACATTTAGATTCTTGAAAAGTTTGCTTAGCCATTCATTTAAAATATGGAACTCTCCTTATGAGGCTATTAAATTGCTCTTAAAACCACCCGGTTGAAAATATTTTCCTTAGCGGTATAAAAATTAGCATTACACGATGGGACGGATCAACCTGAATACAGTTCTAATAATTCATAGACATACTGATGTGTGTTTGTCGAAACTTTAAAAAGATGTCAAGTGATTATATTTCAAATGATTCCTTGTATGTTTGGTTTCGAATGTAGGCAATAATTATGGTATGTTAACTAGACAAGTCTCCGATTTTAAACTTTAAATGTTTTCCTAATTAAATCTGAATTTATCTTGAGAAAACTTTTGGTCTGTCAATTGGAATGGAAGATCTGTAATAGTTATAACGTATATAATAAAAACAAATTTCATAATTTTATGAAGAATTTTACACTGTATTTATTAAGATAACTAATACTTCATTCCAAACCTTGAAAAAGAAACGTTAGTGTTAAGAGAATTAATAAAAATATTAGAAAGGATTCTTTAAAATTTTCCTACAGTTTTTAAAATTGTAATTTTATAAGTATTTATTTGAAGAAATCCAATTCCTAACATTAACGTCTTTTCCAATCAGTATGCTATTTTGGCTTCAAAATTGCAAAGAAATGAATAAACTTATACGAATTTAAGGCCTCGGGTAGCGTAGAAGAAGCACGTCAGGCTTGGAACTAGGGGTGATTGGTTCGAATCTCGATGAACAACATGCAATACCTTCCTGTCTGCGCCGGATATTGGCACGTTAAATCTGTAGACTGGAAAGTATTTATCTTTTCCTTATGGGATGGGATAGCATGTATATAATGAATAAAACCCCCTTAAGACCGTTCTTACAAAGGGGGTATGCAATTTACCGTTCTAAAGAGATAATCGGAAAAAATGGGACCCGTAAGCTAAAGGTTATTCCGAATGATGTCAGTGAGGGTGGGATAAGGTACGATCCTACCAGATATCGCCCTTGGAGGTGCTCAGTTAAAATTAAGATGTCACGAGGAGTAGTGTAGGTTTAGCTGCACGGTGCTCCCATTGGAAGAAACCAATGATTATCTCGGATTATATGCGAATGTATTTATTGGCAAGAACCGCGTAATGCAAACAACATCTTATAATAATTTAGCTAATATTGCTGATCATTCGGAAACATTCAAGGAGTTTTATTATCATTGACATCTTCACTTAATGTCAATCACATCTTGGTGCTTCTATTCCTCGTGTACGTGATATTTCTGGGCTTGAGTGTTTAAAAGTAACGCACCAAAAAGATTAAAACAATCCATTTCATTTACCCTGAACAATTTTTATTTCTTATTTTACATACCAGATGGCAGCAGCAAACTATTTAAAATGTATTTGGGGATGGGTTTTTTAAAACTAGATGTGACAGATCAAGAAATAAATGGAATCCTTTGGAAAAAATAGGCACTTTTAATACCGTTTTCTTGAAAATTATGCGATCGTTAAAGGTTTAACGCATTATCTTAAAATTATGTTAAAACATTTTGTAATGATACGTGTGTATCATATGAATACATAACCCATCATATTAACCCATTAATATTAACCCATCTTGAAAAAAATAGCTGGTTTTAGTTTATGAAAACATTCGAATAAATTCAAGGAGTTTTTTCATGGCTTCAATGAATCTCATGAACGTCACTTTGTCATTTTTCATAGAAAATTAAAAAAGCGAACGTTATCGAAAATTTATTTCAAGATGTCTATAATATGAATTTTCAGAATTTTAATTGCAATTGTGTTATCGCAGTTCACATTCTTAAGTAACTTAAGCAAACTATTTTTATTACTTGACGGATACTTTTAAAACAAAGAAAATATGAATGTATCCTAAATCCTCAATACTTCTATATGCATTTTATATCGATTATTTTACAAAACCATGACAACTTGATAGTCTAGTATTGGTTTAAAAAATAAGATAAAATACTATTTTTAGACTTAAAATTGCAATGCCTACCTAACATGTTTTAAATATACGCAATTTATTTACCTGTAACTTTTTTGTAACCGGATATATATGTCTAATATCCAAATCCGTCATAAATGCATCGATCAAATTGTGCCTGCAGCACTTTATATTTCTCCTCACGGCACAAAATACAGCATGATGCTTTTAAATGCGATAGTAAACTGTTGTAGTATCTTAGCAAAATTTACTGGTATTAAAGTTTTTAACTCTGTTTAGCTCAAAAATTGGGGAAAAAGTATATATAATAAGCAAATGGAAATATCAGTAATAAAAAACACATTTCAAAGCGAACTTTTATATAGGTTAATTTTAAAAAGTGTTCAAAATTCCATCTATAAAAGAAGTACGGAAATAGAATTGCAACGCCCACAACCGACAGTCAAGAACGAAATCCATGGCTCGTTATCGAGGAAATGTCACATTGTTGCATGACAGCGTGAACTCCATCTGGATAATGAGACAGTGAAAACCCAGCATAAAATGTTAAGTTTGGAAGTATTATACTTTTTCCCTACAGTTGTAAAGGCGGATGATATATACAGAAAACGAAGGGTAACGAACGATGCTGTTCACTAAATGTATACGTCGAAACCAAAACCACCATTCAACATTTGTTTGATTTTGTTTGTCAAGATTCACTCATTAGACGGTACACTGAAGGAAGTTCGTTACTCTTCGTTAGTTGTTTGGGTACAGAGCCTACAATTTAGCTTTCAGTCTCTTTAGTTTTTGCTTGAAAATGCTATTTCGAGTGTAAAATTTAATTCCGTTGTTCGTGATCGAATATCCAAGGTTGTTGGAGGGAGAAACTTCTTAATGCCGCATGTGATTATGTTGGCACAAAATAACAATTTCTTACTTACTAATTCAGGCGTTCCCGTTGAAAAGAGAATAAGTTCCAAAATTTCCGAACAGTATTTCATCACTGATACAAGGGGTTTTACCAAGGCTAATGGCGGGGAAAAGGGTGATAGTGCTTAGCTAGTTTGGTTTAGTTCTGAGCTTGGCACTTACCTCTTTTTCCACGACATTAGCCTTGGAAAAAACCCTTGTATCATTGAAAAAATACTTTTGGGAAATTTTGTATTTTACTCTATTTCAACGGGAACGCCTCAATTGTCGGGACGTAGCCTAGTAGCAGTGAGTTAGGATTGGAAATGGAGGTGCTCGAGCCCGACGAATCCCGACCAATGCCTTTAAATCTCTTCATATCTAGGCCAGATAAGGACACGTTAAATCCGTAGACCGGTAAGTCCTTCTATCAGGTCAGGGAGGGTGGGAAAATGTACGATTCCTTATATGTCGCTCCTGGGGGTGCTCAGTCAAAATGAAGGTGGCACCAGGGCTGGTTGTTGGTTCACCTATACGGTCCTTCACACCCCTATTGAAATCAACCAACGATTCTCGTGGATCATGTGCGATCTGTGACAAAATACCCAGCATTGACAAACAACTTATAAAACATGATTAATTTCCGTTTGATTTTTTTTTTTTTGTGTTAACTTTGTGTTATCTAGGACAACAGAAATTACTGTTTCATACTTATATTGCTTGTAAAACAGTTCAACTATTATGGAATTATTTACGCTTCAACATTTCTTTGAAAATGAACCTGTTTCAGTATTTAATGCCAAAGATGATATTACACAGAAAGCATCAACTGTTCTCAATCCTTTTGCTTCATATATATGTCAGTGGAAAAATAAATGTCATTCTTTGCGTGACAAATGACATTTTTTTCCTAAATTAAACTCGTATGAAGCAAATATACATGAATTATTTTTTGAAGAGTTGTTTCTTGCATTCTTCTAAGCAACGTTTGTCATAATGTGCTTTGTTTATTTGCTGAAACATAATATATATTTTACGAAGTTTACTAATATTTGCGTATATATTCTTTGTTACATTTGTTTCTTTTTTGAAAATATTATTTGCTTCTTTCCAAAATATATGTTTGGTTAAAGTGTTTTATTACTACATGCTCTTAGAATCTTTGTTAAAAGATTCTAAGCAACCTAAGGATTCTAAGAAGTAGGCTGTAAATTTAAAAGCTGCGAAAAAGAAAATTCCCAAACTAGTTTGTTTCGTAATCTCTAAACTTACGTTCAAAGAAAACAATTTTTTGAGAAACATGATGTTCATTCTTTACTGATTGTTTTCTGAAGAATAGAAAATGTGCATAAAGAAACATACTCAAAAATGATTTACCAACCGCGAGTTTAAAAATTAAGAATCGCGTGAATTTTCAAAGCTACTAAAGTTTGCTTTTTAATGCGTGCTCTTAGAAAAGCAAATAATACAAATATAAACATGTAACAACATTATGTAAATATGAACTGAAATTCTAAACTATGCTAATAAAAGACTGAATGGTTTTAATTGTGTACATGCGAATGTATGTGTTTATGTATGGGAAGGGCATGCATTAAATTGTTATAATATTTTGATATTTATTGCTTGTTGTTTGTTAGCCAATGCGGGGCAATTGTCACTGAAACGATTCTCGCAAATAATCGGCGAGAATCGTTCGTTGTTGCCAATAGCGGCACCATATTGACGATTACCAACTGAAGACTGACTTCATAGCAATGCTTTCAAGTCTACGGATTTAATGCGCGCATATCCGCCTAGACAGGAAGGTATTTATGGCTTTCGTCGGCATTCGAACCGAGCGCAGCCAGTTCAAAGCCAAAAGCGTCACCACTAATCTACTTCAGGCCCTATCACGGACTGTGGTACAGCACAATATCACAAAATGCCTAAAACATGCCAAAGAGATGAAGCCAAAAGAAAAAAAACTGCACATCTTCGGCATAACAGGTAGCCTTGAAGATGTATAATTTTTGCTTTTACCTCCACCACTTTGGCCCGTTTCATACATTTTATAGAGCAGTGGTTCCGAACTTGTGATCCGCGGACCACAGGTAGCCCGCGAGAGCCTCGGCAAAGGTCCGGCACTACATATAAAAAAAAGTTGCCAAATAAATGGGATTTTCGAAAGCGATGTTCATTGAACTAGATAGGACGAATACATCCGGTGACTATCAGGGGTTGAATTAAAATTTCTTAAAAGTTTGACATAATTATTTTATTATTAGAATATGACACAATATAATTTTCATAAGTATATTTAAATGATATTTCGGGCATCTAATCCTAAGGATTGAAGACAAGATTGGAATAAAGAGTGAGTACGTTAATCCTGGGGAGGATGGACAGCATATTGTTAAATTTCTGGCCTAGTGGTCCGCAGACTTCTACGGGTTGGGAACCACTGTTATAGATGAATTAATTTTGTTCTTATACCTCCCTTTATATGAAATGGAAACGTACCTTTGTTATTCATTGGGCAGTAAGTGCATCTTGGTCGTCTGGTATATAGAGGGAGAACATCACATCTATACAATAGGAAAGAAACTGTGTGTGAGTACTTGACAAGGTGGAATTAATCTGTCTTTATTCTACCTTTCGTTGTCTTTCGCCAATTATCACTTTCATTTTGACTATAATGCTAATATAATCCCAAACACAAATCCTAGTCAAAGATAGATTCTGCTCTCCTGGTCATAAATACATCAACCGACGTTACGCTAACAGTGACAACACATTTCAATTTAAATTCGCATCTCCTTGATTTCATTCTTGCAAGCAATAAAGACCTTAAATTACACTTCCTTAAAGCATATACCGATTTGAAGGTTTGGAAGTATATTTGTTTATGAACTTTGTATTGTTGATGTCGTAAATGGTGTGTTGTTCACACAATATTAAAACTTACGATTTAATGCTCCAAATAGTTGTTTTTAGCATAATAGATATATGAACACTTTCGACACTGTGAAATTTGGTATTTGAAAATTATAAAATACCCCCAACTAGTGCTTTTTTGTAAATTTTTGAGACTATTATATGTATCTGTAATTATTTTGTTAGTTTCCCGAAAAACAGAAATCAATAGAACCATTACTATATAATTTGGACTGCTTACTTCCCGATTCTTTAGCAATAGGCTGGATAATGCGACTACAATTGATATTAAATAATATCCGAGATAAATCGATTCAAAACCTTATTTTTAAGACTGAGCTAAACAGAAGTATATACTTTGCATAGAAATAAAACACAATTCATTTATACTAGAACAATGCAAAATACAACAGAAAAATATATGTTCACTCCTTTGACTACCTACAAATTTTCATTTGTCCAAATAAAAAGTATCTACTAACTCTTCGATATGTTCATCTCTGACATCCAGGGTCATGCACTTTCTCACAGACACGATATCCTCCACCATTGGTACATCATTAAGACCTACAAAGTCTCAAGGGGTTACTCACGTCTTTGTTCTGCAGCGAAATGAGACACACAGCTAGTCGCGCATACTTGACTATCGTATCATCGTAGTTCTCGCTAATGTCTGCTGAGTGATATCAGTGACCTTCATCGAACCAGTGATGACATATATGAATAAAAGAAAAAATCTTAAAATGAAATTTAAAACAGTACATGGTGAAATGTGTGATGTTCTACTCTGAGCGAGAGACCAACACATTGGTCTATGTTTTGTCCAGTGAGACGGTATTGCCTCATGTACGCTTTATAGCCAGTGTGACGCGTACCGAGCAGAGGTCGAGTGCCGATATACTTGCTTTGAGTCGAAAGAGTAGAGTACCGAATTCAACGTGTACCGAAAAACACGACTACCGAGGTATGATGTAACCGTAATTGTTTAGATTCTTTTAAATGAAATTATTGGGATTGGGAGTTTATTATATTATTCTTATATTAATTATATTTATTAATTATGATTTTGATTTAGTAACTTATTGGTTCATGATTGTGGCTAGTACATTGATGTGCTTCCCAAATAATGGAAATTAACTCTGGTTATATTGAGAAATCAATTTATTGAATATTAACACACATAAATAATACACTCCAAAATTACTCAATATTTCCTCCGGCATTTACACATTATTATAACTTCATTCCTACTAAATTAATTCTTTACGACACCTATGTTTGATTCATTCCCTTATTATAACAATATTTCATACTGCCTCTATACATATTATTTTCAATTTTACTCCTACTAAATTAATTCATATATATATATGTAAAACATTATATTAAATTGTTGGTACGAATTATCGGTCTATTACTCAACATCTTATATTCAAAAACTATATTCATCGCGCTGTATCTTAATCTTTATGGCTATACACCGAGAAGCAATGATACAATATAAAAGGGAAATGCAAAGTCGGTACCTCAGCAGATGACGGTTAAATCCCTCTGGGCAGCTGGAACTCGTAATGATGAATTCGTCGTCTTTATCATCAAACGGAATTCGGGCATCTCTTTATCTGGAATACGGCTCCGTCGTTCATTGCAGACACTCGGCATGGGACACTGGGCGCTCGACAACTTCGATCTCCAAACCTTTACTGCACTCGAACACGGCTCCGTCGTTTATTGCAGACACTCGGCATGGGACACTGGGCGCTCGACAACTTCTATCTCTCTAAACTTTACTGCACTCGAACACGGCTCCGTCGTTTATTGCAGACACTCGGCATGGGACACTGGGCGCTCGACAACTTCTGACTGACTCTCACTTCCCAGGTTATCTCTCTGCCTTCACACTATTTTTTATTTCATATATTTTCTTACTAATGTCTCCGGCTCTTATAATTTCCATTGGTTATCTGGAAATTATCATGCCATCGCCATTCGTCCGTGCTGCCTCTCCTCAATCTCCTTTTACCAATGCGCGTCGAGGGCGGGATTTATAAATTTTCCCTCAATTTTAACTTTTTCCCATGCTTTGGCTTCAAGTAGGGTGGGCCGTTTTATAGCCATCATAAATTTTCTTTTATTCTCTTCTTGCAACTCACTACCACTTCTATTTATTGCTACGAACATTATCTCTAATTTTCGTTCCGGTCTATGGCTTTCTTCCCTTCTCTTTTATTGCCCTGTTTCTTTATTGCATTTAACAATTATTTTATTTTATTTTGTATTTTTCCATGCTCCTGTCCCTGGCCGTAATACTACTGTCATGTCCCTATGACATATGACTGTATATATATATACATATATATACTAGCTCGATACCCGTACTTCGCTACGCAGTACATCCAAATTAAATACAACGGTCAATGTATGGAATGAACGCCGAAATATATATATATATATATATATATATATATATATATATATATATATATATATATATATATATATATATATATATATATATATATATTTATAATAAATACAACGATCAATGTATGAAATTAATGTAAAATATACTGTAAAAAATTGATGTAAAATTACATATTTATAAAAAATTTTGTAAGGGATATTGTTATAGACAAAATAATGTAGAAGAAAATATTCAAAAAATTAAATCTGATAGAACATACTAAAGAATATAGTGCAGTTAATATGGTATAGTTTGAGGAACATATCTTTTACTGTATTTTAAAATTTTGTTGGATAATGTCCAATCGTCTGCCGCATTAGCAAGGAATTTTTTTTTGTCAATTCCGTTGTTATTCACGTGACGCAAAATTAGTTTAATGTATCACAAAAAGAAAAGAAACCATTTGATCCGCATTTAATAAATTAAATTCTATAAATTGATATTTAAAAATTCACCTAAAATCAGAAAATGAAGGTAAAGATTCGAAAAAGATATTGTTTTAAAGGAATTTTTGCGATCTTTATTGTGATATAAATTTTATAATCCTCAGATTATTATTTTAAATGGAAACTTAAGGGGACACGGTACCCTTTCAAAAAAATTTTTATTTTAAGTATTTCAATAAACATTGTAATTGTATTGCATTTTAGCAGTCAATTTAAAACATATTCTGAAAAGAGAAATTTATTTTAACAGTAAATTTAATTAAAATTTAAATTTTTCAATTTTTAAAAATCCTTATAACTTTTTCAAATATCAATATTTTTGCTCCAATTTTTTATAGTAAATGTATCTAAGTCTACTACATAAAACTTAGCATGGGTTTTTTCGATAACTTTAAAATTACATTTTATATCAATTATTTTCTATCATTAGCACTGAAAAACGATGAAATCTGACAGTTTGTTCTATACGTTTGAATATATAAAAAGAAATAAACATTTTACTGCATAATTCCATGCGAATTTGTACTCCATACATAATAGGAAACCTGTATAAAAAGTTTAATACTTGTTTCTTAAATACAAAAAAAGTTTTAGCACTTTTACTGCATGAATGTCAAGAAAAAACAAACATGGAGAACAAGCCATTTAAAGTTTTCATTTGTTGAAAAAAGTCCCTTTAAATGAAATGACATACAAATTTTATGTGTATTTATAATAATCAAATAAAATAAATCATATATAAAACATTTTATCCATCTAACTTCAATATAAAATATTTTATGCAATTTTAAAAACAAGTCAGTGAACTGTAGAAAATACAATCGACAACAGCTGCTCTTGGATTAAGATTTTTTAAAAATTCAGCAAATAAATCTTAATGTTAATTCCATGCTAAGTTTTATGAAGCATATAATAAAGAATATGTGCAAATTTTTTGAAATCTCTATTTCAAATATTAAAAAAGTTATAACATTCTCAAAATATAACAGTTAAGAAAAATATACGATCAAGAATTCATAAATCATGCTACTTGACAAAGTCATACCTGAAATTTGTATAAAATTAATGTGGAACGAGATTTGATATACAAAATAATGCACATCTAATGCATTTTAACCATGTTTTAACATAAAAAATTTCCTGTAGGGTTGTAAAAGCATGAAAATAAATTAAAAAAAAATAAGAAAAATCAAGCTGTAATTTTCATTCATGAAACATACTATTTACTAGGCATATTTTCTGAGAAAATTTTAAAAACATACTTATTTTACTAAATTAAAACCCCCAGGTTTATAGGCAAGGCCTTCTTTCATGTTATATGAATATTCTCTACGTCGGTGGGCAAGTTTGATTTTCTTTTGTGCCACCTGATACGCTGCACTTTGCTTTCTCTTTCTTTGGTATATCCGCCTGTAGTCCCTCTACAAAGCAATGTATTTTGATTGTTTATTTAGCAAAATGTTGTTTTCAGAATAAACACTTTGTAATGATCTGAAAGTGCCTATATTGAATTCTGATACTGCATCCGCCACTGCAATAGTCACACGGCAGAATGAAGCAGAAGAATCTTTTGAGCATTTGCTCCATATCAAACTATGGAGACTCTCATTTGAATTTTGGGTAAGACATCTCACACAGCGTTCAAGAAGGTCATTTGAAGCCAGTCGTTGATAAATTGGCATAATTTTTGGTAAATGCTCACTATTGATGGGAGTTTTTATATTCATTCTGTGTGGACCAGGTGTTTTACCATTTGCTATTGATGCTTGGTAAAAACACAACGAATTTAGTCCAGGAGGGCATTTAGAATGTTGTGGTTTGGCATCAGTGGAAGAATTATGCAGCAACGTTGCATAAATGGCAGTTTTCATGGCATTTACATCACCCTTATTTTTCAAAATAGCATTTTGATAATACCGTGTGAGTTTTTTAATTGTGTCTTCCTTTAGACTGCCATAACATTTACCACCAAGTGTGACACCTTTAGCACGCCATTCTTGGACAGCCTTTCGTAAAGCTGTTCCAAGTCTTTTGCTAACGTGATTAACACACTCCTCCTTTTTAATAATAAAATCAGTACCATAAACCTTTTTATCATTTAGGTACTTGAACGATTTTGAATCACCATCTGAGATCATTGTAGTGTAGCGTAAACCTATTTTTTCGGATCTACACCACATCTTGTGTGCTGCTTCCACTTCCATCGCTCCCGATGAACCAGTGTGGTTGATGCTTCATGAAGTTTTGTGACTTTCATACCATATAGTATATTCTGCAGATTTCTCTCCGAGATCTGATTTAGCATATTCACACTCAGTGCAGTGCTTCGACATCACCTCATAATCTAACACATAACCTGTCAATATATCTATCATACACCCAACACCGATTTGTGAAGTATGTCCTCGGGTAAGCCAGGTACCGTCAAACGAAACACCAATGTTTGCAATAGTATTATCATCAGAAACACCATACTCCTTTCGAACCTCATGTCTGACTTTACACAGATTTTTTGCTGATGAAACTGTTATTGATTCGTGCAACATTTTCTTATAACGGTTGAAAGTTTTGCTGGACATCAAATGCATGTTTGTGTACATACAGAAAACCTCTAGAGCTGAATAGCCTCGCCCAAAACTCAAAAAAGCCTGAACAATTCTCATATTGATGTCAAATGTTTGCAGTAAGGTACCATCACTCTGAATCAGTCTTTTTGAAGTATATGTATCACTTTCTACTTCTGTACAGCCATTGCAAACAACTTTAAGTTTGTGTAAAAATCCACAGTTCTCCCCTAAAATAACAGCTAATGAATTAGTTTTGCACTTGCTGCACATCAGATTTGTAAATAAAGAAGATAACATATTCACATCTATAATGATATAATTTGGGCTTTCAAAAACATCTATTTTCTGAGGTAAATTGCAAAATTCAGATTCTTCCTTGAAATTTCTGAGATTCTGCTCTTTCACGGTCTTTTCAACATCAGGTACTTTTTTTGAAACACCATCACTTTTAGCATCTGATCGCCATAGCTTCATGGCGTTTAGTTTCGCAGTAATGTTCTTCCTTTTCGGTCTGGCCAATTTACTAATGCTTAAAGAGGCAATGTAGAATAAATAACAACTGTAAATAATAGATATATAGCGTAAAGTTCAAGTCAAAGCATAAAAATACACACTTCAGGAAAGAAAGAAACGCTGATTACACTTTTTTTCAAACGAATATAAGTAGCAACGTGCAGAACTACCGCTACCATGTGTAAACAAGCCAATCAGTTGCGGTTAACAGTTACTCCTTTCGCTCTGGTGAGCAAAAAAAAATAATTAATTCAATATTAATTTGTGTTTTCAGGCTATTGGGAAAAAATGCCACGCCCACTTTAAACGGTCACTTGTCCCTTTAATTTTCTGACATCATTAGAAAAATCTAAATAACTTTTAAGGTATTAAAGATACAGATTTGAAATTTTGTGATCATATAGAGTAAGTTGGGGACAATAATTTGAGTCAATAAAAAAAAAAATTGATATTTTGACCATTTTTAGGGTACTGTGTTCCCTTAAAAAAGTTACAAAACTACTTAAAAATTTAATTTAAAAAAATCTATGAAGAATTTTTCAAAAATCTTTCTAAGTGCACCCCGACACTATAAGAAGAATCGGCATGCAAAATTTTAGCCCTTTAGAACCAGCGGTTTGGTCTGTGCTTTATATGTCAGTCATTCAGTCAGTCAGTTACGGGACTGTTATATATATATATATATATATACATACCATATCTTAACTAGAAACCAGAATTTACAGTAGAATATAACGCAATACAGGTATCTTAAGTCTAGTACTTATACTTTTCTATATTCCGAGTATTAACGAAGTGCATGTTAGAGGGAGTTTTCCTCTATCAGTATGCAATATGCATCCAACATGTCTCTCTCGTGAATCTTATTAATCCTTATTTATGCATCTGGAGTTCGACAATGAAGGCAATTTTAACGCTTTAAAGAATCTTTGAAAGTCTCTTAAAAACTTATTTATGATGCATACCATGTTTTATAAAATCTGGTATTCGTTTTTATTCACTTTTGCAAAATTCCGCAGCATTTATAATCGCTAAAGCAAAAGTTTTATTTCTGCTTAGAAACGTTACGTCTTCTCGTCTATTAAGGATCATCAATCATTTGATTTTACAAGTTTTCATATTGATTCTTAATAAAAGTACATTTAAAAAATGTATATAAGGAAGGGCTATATAGTATTCCATTATTTATGTATCTCTCTATTCTAAAAAAAACTAACTGCCGCTGACGCCGCCGCCGCTGTCGAAAGCTTGTCACGCTATCTCCTCCGAAACCGCTGGGGGTATGGGGTCGAGACCGATACCAATCGATGCAGAACAATGTGGGGAAGAAAGTAAGACATGTCTCATATTCGTCGGACTTTAAGTTTTTTTTATTATTTTATGTTTTGTGGGAAAATATTGACTTTTTCATGTTCAGATTACGATAACTCGCCAAAAAAGGATCGTAGATTTTTTTTTTACAATTAAAGACTACAGACATTTCTCCTTCAAACAAGACCTAATTTGTTTAAAAATAATTTAAAACAGACTGATATTTTTATTAAAATTGAAAACCCACTTTTTGGAAAAATTTATGCGTTTCGAGATATATAAATTCGATGCTCTCAGACTTATTATGTTACAAAGGAAATATTTATATCAACGGGAAGATGAAAGCTTTCTCATTCATATAAACTTCATTTCAAGTCTCTATCTTAAAATTTCGATTTTTAATTGAATTTTAAAGGAATACTTCAAAAAATCTTCTCATTCGCTTCCTTTGCAAAAGGGAATGAAAGAAGATCCGATTTTTCACCCATAGTCGGGCTTCATGCATTTCGCCGGGAGGGGGGGATCGCTGTAAACAACTATTGAGTCATTCATTCACTTGATTCACCAGAGGAGCGAGCGTAGCGAGCCTAGGGGCGAAGCCCCTAGTACTATACAAATTTGTAAATACTGTAACCATATATATATATATATATATATATATATATATATATATATATATATATATATATATATATATATCTTCATCGACTTCGCTTTGATCAACTTGAGGTCTGAAGTTTCACCACATTCTTCCAAGTCATTGTCGAAGTTTACAAAATTGAAAAAATTTCTTCTGCCATTCCTTCTGGTGGTAAATCATTTGCGTTTGTTATTGATTCATCATTTAATTCATCATTTGTAACGTCTGCGCAAAATTTACATTTTAAGAAACAATTTTTTATTGCTTCAGAGGAAATATTACTCCATGATTCGTTCATCATATGAACACCTGTAAGAATTCAAATGTTTCTAATAATTTTACTAGTTAAGCTATAGATAGGAAATCCACTAGTATCATCTATGCAGGCTATGATCTTTTTAACGACTTCTTTCTGTAATTCCTCTTTAAAAGTGATATAATTTTCTGGTCCATTGGCTGTAAAATAGCTGTAGTATTCGGAGGCAAACAATGAAGTGCTACATTTTCTAGTCTTACGTCGACTTTACGGGCTTGAAAATTATCGGTAAAAAGGATTGCTTTTCTTTACATCTTATTCATCTCATTGTCAAATGACGCTAATCAATTTTAAAAGAAATTAGCAGTTATCCAAGCCTTTCAATTCGCTTCGTATTTAACTGGAAGATATTTTACACCTCAAAAACATCGTGAGTTTCTGGATTTCCCGATTACAAAATGAGACATTTTATGACTGCCGTCAGCATTACTACAGCTTAAAACTGTCAATCTGTCTTTCGGATTTTCCTCCAACAACTTTTTCGCATTTTAAGCACAAAGTCTCATCAGGAATTTCTCTATAATAAAGCGCTGTTTCGTCACAGTTATAGATACAAGAGGAACTGTAGTCTCGTAATAAAGCAAATAATACTACATTTTTTCAAGAACAGGCAGCGGCTTCATCAGCATCACTTGCTTCACCGTGATTTTTTGTATTTTTTGTAGAAAGAAATTTGGTTTCTTTCTTTCCGTCTACAGAACCAACTGATTGTAGCTTTAAAATCAGTTATATTTAACTTTTGTGCTAAATCTTCAGCATTAAGATTCAATAATAATCCACTAACAGGAACATTGCAAGCTCTTTTTTCAGCAAACCACTGAAGAAGAGTTCCACTGAAGAAGTCTTCCATTTCAGATTCTTTCTCCAATACGTTTTCGTTTTTGATTAAGAATTTTGTTGCAGTTTCAGTCATTCAAGACTTTTTCGTTATTTTTAAACAATTTCAAAACTTGAGCTTGATATCTCAAACTGTTTTGAAAGTTCTAATGACGTAAACTTATTTACTTTTGCAAACTCAATAACTTTTACTTTTTCTTTTGAAGTAAGATATTTTCGTCACGAAGACATTGTAGTATAGCACAAGATAGATGACTGATTTCACAAAAGCGAATTGTCAAACTAATCGCCGCAGAAAATGTACAGTTAAATGATCATGGATAGAGACCCCCCAGGTTAAATGTTGCATTTCTCCGAAGAGATTCGTTACAGCGGGTAATCGCCATCCCCTTCAAGATAAGAACCTGTTGATTTTTCACATTTCCATCACACACACCCACACTCTCCAGCTCTCATCTGGGGGTGAAGCTTATTGCGCATTCTCTGAATAGGGAAACGTAGACTGAGCGGCCGAGCAATACGGGGCGGAGGGTAGTCACTTTAGGACAACGTATAGCTGTTCTCAATCCTCCTCCTAGGACCCTAGCCACGTCTTGAACTGCTTTGCAAGAGCAATGGCTCTCACTTCCTACCAAACTCATAGACCGCAAAATTGACAGCATCACACATCGCTGTTTGTGTTGTTGCTTCTAGGGGGGATCATAAGCCATATTACAGGTACTTTTCCTATACCAAACTGACACATCCGATTTGTTCATTGTATACATATGCTAGTTTCTATAACACCATAATTGTCTGGATATTTCTTTTTATGCTATTTTATACCTACCTATATGTTGTATAATGCGTACAACTTTCATTAAATTTTACGAGTAACTTTTTGAGTATTGTGACTTTTCCTTAATTTTTTGATAACAGTATATATATATATATATATATATATATATATATATATATATATATATCTGTGTATGTGTGTCTGTATTAAGCATTTATGTGGTTCACTATTCTCTACTTTCAAAACAAAATGTGCATTAGTTTTCAGTAATATCTCATTTCATTTAAGCTGATATAAGAACGATTTATGTTTTTAAAAGTGCTCTTCTTTCATAATAAAACCTTCGTTAGTCACGTAAGCTGATATAATTGCAACTAAAATTAATTAAAAACGTAGAATTATATGACCGAAAATATATCCAAAGTACCCTTTATTTTCAAAACACCACTAATGGAGATATCAGAGAACATGTAAACGAATATTAAACCATGAACGAATCGCGTAATGCTTGATGTATACAACGGCATGAATTAGCGTTTTTGTCCCCCCATTTACCGTTAATTGACTAGAACATTGTTTGTTAAAACTCATGCAATCTGCGTTACAATAGAATAATATCAAAATTCATAACGTTGTGACGGGACATATCAGATAACTTCCGCCGGTAATTGCTGTGTAATTACCTGTGAAATGCATGTTCTGCAATTCGGAAACTAAATTACGCCTATTCTTCACGAATTATTTAATTTTTAAATTTGGAGCTTAAAAAGCCCTATTATGATACGTGTAGTTTATTGCGCTCAACGTAGACATCGCAAATAAGTAAAATCATAGAGATTTTGCAAATGTATCCAACTATGTTTGGTTAAGTTTTTCATAAACTTATCCTTTGAGAGAATAGAGCACCAGGATGGGAAAATTATAACAATTTCTCTTTACCATATGTACGCAGGGTCGTGCTTAGGGGAGCAGGGTGAACTGGCCAACTGCCGAGGGCCGCTAAAATTTAGGGCCGCTAAAAATTTAGGGCCTTCATTTTTATTCCTCATCGCAACACTTTTCTAAATATTACGGGGTTTTTAAGAAATCCCTCATTTTTCTCGGTTTCTAGAATTCAACTTATAAAAAAAATTAATGTTACGATTTTTGAAAAGAATCGTATAAAGAATCTTAGTTGACAAACTACCCTTTTAGTTCGTAAAATTTCTCGGCTAGAAAAGCATGACTTCAATTCAGTTAAATAATTTTCCATTATTTCCTTATTCCCACAAATTAATTAATTTTCTATTTTAGTGGACCAATTGTAATTCCATGTATAATTTTCTTTTACGTAGCTAGAATGTAGGTTTTTTAGTATCGAAACTTAATGCATTAAAAGTAATGCATTAAAAGTATTAGTAAATTCAGTAGTGGATGCCGTTTTTATCGGGGGTGGGGTGGGGATTGAGGTTGTCTTACAAGATCCATTACTCAGTTTTTCAGTACGTAGAAAATTTGATTACCAGTAAATGTGCTTCGCCCAGGGCCGCTAAAAGCCTAAGCACCCCTGTATGTACGTAATTTCCTCATGATTGTAATGAACTAAAAACTAAACAATATCTTAAAATCCAAAAATATACATCTGGTTATATGCAATTACATGTAAAATTTCTGTAATTGCATATAATCACATAATAACATTAATTTCTTTTTACCATATGTACGTAATTTATCCATGATTATAATGAACTAAAAACTAATCAATATCTTAAAATCTAAAAATGTACAGGTGAATCTATGCAATTACATGTAAAATTTCAGTAATTTTGCATGAGATTTTTTTATTAAAAGCAGCTATAAATCAAAAATAATATACCTTCGGCGAAATTTGTAATTCCTTACATTCTTATTATTAACAAAATAATACTTGAAAAATTCTATAGACATTTTCAGAATAGTTACAATAGTCGTATACATTTTTGATGAGAAACAGGTTACTCAGAAAACACAATGTTTTCAATTGTGTTGAAATTGAAAGCCGCTACTCTTCCTTAAATCGATCTAATTTAATTTCTAATAATCGTAGAGTAGCAGATTTACAAACAGAAATTCACATTATTTAAGAAACAGTTATAAAAAAATGCAATTTTTTTTTCAAAATCGACGTTTTAGAAATTGTTCCGATAACTTAAATTATATAAATCTATAATCACAAAACTGGGGTGCAATGTTGTTTCACCTCCCCGTTGTGCACACTGGGCAGCGTTTTTGACGGCAAAGTGAACTACAGTTTTGTCATACGATCTTTAACTGCTTCTCATAGATCTTTGGATCTTAGTATTCTGCAGTAGGATGCGGGTAGTTTGTACAGGAAAACCATTGTAAATAAAAAAAAATAATCACAAAACTTTATTTGGGCTTTCATTGGTTGTATTATAATACGAGGTGTTATCCTAAAGTTCCCAAAATGTATCGATAAACAAAGTTGTACAATACCTTGACATTATTCGCAGTCATCTCCTTCGAAGCACTCCCCTTGGGATTGTAAACACCCATCCAAAAGCTACTGCCACGAAAACAATGCTTGCTGGAAGTCTTCTTTCATTAATGTGTTCAGCACCCTCTGCCATTTTCTTGAATCTGCTCTATCGTGTCAATTTTGCGTCTCTTCAACTTGAGTTTCATTTTTGGAAAGAGGAAAAGTCGCAAGGATCTAAGTTGAAAGAGTAAGGTGGGTGAGGAACAACGGTCATGCTTTTTGTCGAAAACTTCTGTATGTCTAAATTGTTATGAGGCATCGCATTATCATCGTGGAGAACCCAGTCGTTCCAATGCCACATCTGTGGACTTTTCCGTCTCATGTCCTCCCTTAGCCACAGAAGGACATCACGGTAAAATTCTGTACTATCCGTTGTTCCCCACACATCTTGCCCTTTCATCTTATATCCTTACACTTTTTCCTCTTTTTAAAGATGAAAATCCAGATGAAGGGATGCAAATTTGACACAATAGAGGAGATTCAAGAAAAATTGCAGATGGTGCTGAACACATTAATGAAACAAGACTTCCAACAGCCATTGTTTTCGTGGCCGAAGCACCAGGATCGGTGTTTAAGATCCCAAGGGGACTACTTTGAAGGTGGCTGCGGCGAATAATATTTAGATATTCTACATACAACTTTGCTTATCGATACTTATTGGGAACTTTTGGGTAGCACCTCGTATCTTTTGAATACGTTTTCCGTAGTTGAAACTGCGTGTCTAATATTTGAGTTATTTTTTTTTCAATACCAGTTTATGTTGAAAAAAATAGTTCTTCTATCGACACTTATTGCTATTATATGCTAATATATGATTTTTTAAATTAAAAAATATGACTACTTTTGATATTAACCTTCCGTCGGGCTCAACTAATCTGTGAGATGAAGTCACAAGGTTTTTTTTGCACCAATCAGTGAGATAGGGGGGAGTGGAGTGAATCTCCTAGTAGCTTCCTGTCTCCCTCCCACTTACAGAAGATCGTATTTTTTCTACAGTACTTCGCTGAGTGTCGTGAGAGATGTATTAATCTCTCAGATGAATTGATGCCGATCGTGTAAGTATTTTTGACTTTCGAATTTTCACTTTTGTTTGTTTATATTTCTTTTTCTATACCTAAAATAAGATATGAAACAAGTTCTAGTCCCTAATTTAGTGATATTGACCTTTATTTACCTTTATTTTACTTTCAATGCAACGAGTTGTGTTTGAAACAACACCAAAGGAGGTACATTCAAACAAGGGAAATGCCTATTCAGCTACAAAATGAACTACGTGAGTTCCTGCCTACATCACAAAATCAGGAGGTGCCTGCATCTGCATGACACGACGGACAGAGGAAGAGGTGTTCCAAATGTTGTCAAATGAAAAAAAAGTTCGCTATTAAAAATATAAATGTCTGAAATGTAATGTTGAAATATTTTGTTTGGAGCATGCCAAGATGATATGTGAAAAATGTTATGATTCAGCTTTTACAGTTCCTCAACCTGGCTCATGATTAACTTTTCATTATTTTTTATTTTTATGATTATGTGGACTTGTTTTATGAAATTAAAGTGAATTTTGAGTTATGTTATTGAGAAAAAAAAATTTTGGAACAATTTGATGATTTTTTTCAAATTTGTAAAAAGAAATTGCAAAGAAATATTCAAATATTATCTGAAAGCATAATTACACGCAAATATAAGTGAAAAGTTCAGTTTGATACGTTTTTCTTTACCTACACTCAAAAATTGCATTAATTGCATACATTAATCTGTGAGATGAATTGCTCCCGATCGTGTTAGGATTTGCATTGCGCCCGACGGAGGGTTAATTTACATAATTTTGAGCAAGATACTAAATATCATTAATAAGAAAATATGTAATGGATTGCTCCTTGCAACGTACACGCTTTTAGAATAAATAAAACAATTTGTATGTATTATTCAGTCTGTGTAGTCTTTCTTAATCCAATAGGTATACTATAAATGAACTAGGTTAAACTAAACTAAACTATTCAATTACATTGAGATGAGCGTATATTTTTACATAGCTCTTTCCATGGACTGTTTCAGACTGTACAGCGTCGTCACGCAGAATGATTTTAAATTATCCTTTGGCAGTTGGCTGCTAGATTTGTTTCGATTTGCAAGACCATATTCATTGTTTCTAGCCTTAATTAGTGTTTTATAAATGTATATATTACTTTTATAGAAATTGTTTTATGCTTGTCTTAATGGTCTTTGGAAAATGTTTGCTGCTGTTTCTAATTCTAACTTGATCCAGTCTCAGCTATAACATGTCCATGAATCTATGCACCACAGAACCATCAACACATTAGCATAGAAATCCTTTACGGGCAATCCTGCTAAGTAGATAGCTGGAAGAGATCTGCTCAATAAAGAACTTGCTGTACATAAGGAAACTCTTACGCCTTTAGTAAAAAGTAAGACCCAACCAGGGCCCTCTGGCGAACCTAGAGGTTAATGTCTGTCCTAGAGGTTAATGTCTAATTTCCCCTAAGTTAAAAGTGTCCCCAGGTCATCATCCTTCGATAACAGTCATGAACTGGAAGAATTCTCAAGAGTTCTTGTCTGAGACCTTCCCAACAGAGAAGATTTCGAGATAAATTAAAGAACTGGAACGCAGGGTCTCCGCATAGCCCTCTTTCGGCAGGTTATCAGCCACGTCATTGGATCTGCAGTTCACGTGAGAATGAACTGGAATATCATCAAATAATCGAATAATCGAATCATCTTAGAATAATCGAACAACTTTTTTCTAAATATACTAGCATGTTTGATACAAACATATCGTAGTAATATTGACTGAGTTCAAAAGAGTAGATACTGCAGTACCACTAGAATATTGCTTTACGATAAACGCTTTTAAAAATGGAGCCGTTATATCAAACTAGATATAAATAGGAAAGGCTCTATCTTGATATTCTGACATGCTGTCTATCATACCCCACATATTATCTTATCCATTTATATTTACATAAATTTTATTAACCTTTTCAATCTAAGTCTGTGAGCATTTTACTTCAGTAGAAAGAATTCTGATAGTGTAAACGTTATGGTTTATGCTTTTGGAGATCACATTACATTTTTGCTCGTAAATGACTCTTTGTTCTGCTTGCCAGATTACATTAAATTAGAATATCACCCTTCCGAATACAACTCCGAATAAAGTTATCTTATCATTCACTACCATTTTGAAATGGAATTCAAATAGCAAATACGAATATTAAAAATATAAGCTTTCAAAATTATCCATTCACACCCCACACGAAGTTACGCATACCTAGGGGTATTAATCAGTTCTTAAACTGACTACTAATAATATTTGTATAGAACCATGATACTTGGCATACTTTATAATACATGGCTGAATAACTTATTAACAGATTTATTTTGTTTCAGGTAATTGTTCGTGGTATAAAGATGAAAACGGCTCAATGTGGCATGCCAATGAAACTCGAGCCCATGAGTGTAATAAATTCCTGCATTTACAGAGTAAAACCAACCACAAAGATCCCCGAAAAATCATATGGATTCAAATTTAACATGGTGAAAGATGTCATTTATAAAGCATTGTGAATACTTAGAAAACGTTATTTCAAATGTGAATGAAGAAGCGTTGGGGAGTATCCAAAGGAAGGCAGATCCTGTTGAACAATTGGTGTCAACGTAGTAGAGAAAGTAAGATAACCGGTGATCTCGGATAAAATAATAACATTTTAATCGTATAATGGTTATGGTTGGCGTTAGTTAACCATTTCAGAGGCAACAACCTCCACCATTTGCACAGTGCACATTTTTTTCACGATTTTTTTAACCTAAATAATCTTGAAAAAATTTCCAGTTATAGGTTGCAAAATATTTTTACTTCTTTAAACTGACAACAGATGGTAGTACTAACCATTTTTTGCTCATTTAAGTGGAATACATTAAATGCCAGTAAAAACAGAACTAGATTTAGGCGTTTGCACTGTGCAAACTGCGCCCCAAATGGGTTAAAGATAGATTTTCGCTGTACTACATGATCTTCTGCACCTTCCAAAGGTATTTTCACGATGTGTTTCATAGAGAATACAGAGCGTTTTAATGTTACGTGCTAGCGATATATATGAAGCAGACTGGGGAGACTATTTTGAAAGATAAATACTATGGACGATTCTTTGGATTTTCCGTATATTCCTGATGGAAAAACTGTGAGAAAATAAGGGAACAACTATTCTTCTGTAACCGGCTTATAGGCTATGATGAAAATTTCTCTAAGGAGGCCATGCTCTCAGTTATTTGGGATTTCAGTGGGATTATCCTTTCTGACTACCTGACCTATATGCAAAAGTAACATTGAGAAGATTTGCAGAAATATCCTGCTACAACTTACACAGTCCTTGGAGTGAAAGAGACGTGGCAAACTGCCCAAATGTATATTTCTCTCAGCTAACAGCTTTCCAGATCACAAGACACTTAAATTGCCAGAAAGTGTGGTTACACCCTTCAGCTGAATCCGCTTTATTCAGACAAAATCCCGCCATCAGATGTTTTCTTCGTTTCCGAAATGAACGAACTTCTACATGAAAATCGTATCTATTTGGATTCTGAGGTCACTTATTTGTGAAAAAAGGATTTTCAAATCAAAATAAGTACTACTACAACAATGGCCCTAGGGACATTGTACATCTGTTCAATCTAACATCCATGACGAGTATGGAGGTTCTAGATAGTCTCTCTCAGAGTCAGGGTAAAAAGGTGTTGGTATCCTTTCATACAACGGAAAAGATGTGGGTGCAGTGCACACTCAATTACAAAGGTGCTGGCATTCGGTACCGAATCTGAAGGATAGAGTGCCAGTTCTGGTATGGAAGTTTATAGGAGTTCGGCAACGGATTAAAACTGCCGGTCACAATCTAATAAGCCATTGTTTAAAGAAAAAAGTCCATTGCTCTCTCAAGCAACCAAAGAATAAGAACGTTCATTTGTATGGGATATGTAAGACACATTTATTTACAAAGTTGTTTCTCTAGAAGAATGACATTCGCAAAGGTTTCGACCGTCGTAGTACCCAGTCATAACAACATGCATACACCATTTGTCACATCTGAATAGTAAAAAATATATATTTAGTAATTCTTAGTGCGAACAGAATATTAACTAAACTAGTTACAGCCCATTTTCCCTATGCTACAGACTGCTTTTTTAAACTTTGTGTTTCCTATGGATTTTGAGATAAAACAACAGATTTTGTATATATTCTTGCTTTAAGTATAGGGTACTTTTACTCGCAATAACATTTAGATTTCTTGGTAGTCCATTTAGATTAATTATTTTCACTGAATGAGATTTTCTGGGGAGAAAGCTATTATTTTCGGCAATTCTGGTTATTAAAATTTGGGAACCAAATACTAGGTAGATCCAATAGTGCGCAGAACTCTTTTGGTTTTCATATTTGTCTGAGATATTTGATTCTGTATCTAGAAAATCTTTTCGTGTAAGGTATGTATATTTCCTTAGGTTAACTGTAAAATATATTTTTCCAACTTGCAACAAATTTAATATATTGTGATAAAACATTATGATATGATTTCACACTGTTATATTTCACAGATTACAAACAGTTGTATAAAATAACACTAACAATATATCCTCGTTTTGTATAAATTACTCTACAAAACAAACAGATAAATGAAACCAAGTTTCAATTTTTAAAATGTAGCAAATATGAATAAAGTCAGAATAACATTAATATATATATATATATATATATATATATATATATATATATATATATATATATATATATATATATATATATATATATATATATATATATATTTTAACGACTCCCATACAATAGCAAATATTTTGTGCGTGGGAATTTCGGAAAGACCCACGGAAGTTCGGTTTGAGCACATAATTAATTTAGACGGCTGGAGACAGACAGCCTTGGCTACATAAAGACTGGAAGTGCTACCGACAGCTCGCGGAACAGTTCGTCATCTACAAAAGGGGTATTGCCGACCGGAGACGCCTAGTCGTCTGGGAACAATGACTGAATGAAGAAATGTGGCGTTTTCCAGACCTTTCGAGAACGTTCAGGGAAGGTATATAAAGTCGACGAACGCGAGTAAAAAAAAGTCACTGATGCATAGATTAAGTTATGCAGAGTGCCGCTGGAACCGGAGATAAGGTTATAATGTCGGGCTAAATAGACATGAATGAGTGCAGCGATAACTCAAGTCTGACCTTCCTCGCCGAGGCCGTGAACCACGAATTTAACTATGTATATATATATATATATATATGTGTGTGTGTATATATATATATATATATATATATATATATATATATATATATATATGTGTGTGTGTATATATATATATATATATATATGTGTGTATATATATATATATATATATATATATCTATATATATATATATATATGTATATAATTAGCAGTTTTTAATGCTGGAGGAATATTTCAGTCGAAATATTTTACGAACTAAAAGCTAAAAGGGATATCATTTCATTCCAGCGTTTTTAAAAATAGCACTACACAGAAAATATTTTATTAAAAATGCACCAAAATAGATATGTTGTATGCTTTCATATCGCTTAAAATTCTATTATTTTTTAATATACTTTGTATAGTAGTAAAAACTAATTTATTGAGAATACAAAATTAGATTAATGCTTGGAGGGTTTTAATAAATATACAAGGCTTTAAAAGAATAATTATAACAGTTGTAAAAAATAATTCTAAATCTATTCTGAGCATTGGCGGTATAATAGCATTATATTTTAAATGCATGCTATATGATTCTAATAACGTCAATATAAAAGATTTCTGCATGTTCATTATGAAACTAGCTAAACCAAATCAGCTAATGGTAATAAATGTATCTACTGGTAATAAATTTAAAGTTTATTATTCAATGAATTCATAAAATGTTCTTACAAATATAGTTAACGCAACATAATATTTGAGTAGATCATAAATTAAGGATATATCCACAAACACAGGACTCAAGTATTCTGTTTTTTTTCTATATTTGCATTTGTATAAATGTAGTAACCTGAATAAAAATAAATATGATTAATGCATCTGCAAAGATGACAAAATAGTTATGGCTCTTATTGCAAAATAAGACTTAAGAGCTTCATGGAAGCCAAACAACCTTCATAATAATTAATTTATATATATATGAAGGCCTTATTTGAATAGTGGGCCACTCCATTTTTGTTCATTTTGAAAGACAGAGCCTTAAAGTCTAACGGGTGCTGAAAACTGACTGCTGATGTTAGATTTGTGGTAACCTCTGTTAGCAGCAGAAATAACCTTGGGGTGTACCAGTTTTAAAAAGCCAGTTTCATAGAAATGACTTCTATGAAAATGGAAGTGAGGCTAACTCCATATGTTTTAAAAGTGGAGTTGGACCACTATTCAAATAAGCCCCCCCCCCACACACGCACACGCACACGCACACACACACACACACACACACACACACACACACACACACACACTCACTCACACACTCACACACACACACACACACACACACACACACACACCAAAAAAAATCGCCTTTCCTCACACTAACTTCCTCCGCCAATTCTGGCAACCTCTCTGAGCTAATTCTATTTTGGCGCTTTTGCGGTACACGCTGGAATGACTCGAAGTGAGGTGCATGTGTTGCGTTACTCGTACAATAAATTCGATTGTTCCTGAAGCTGGCTGTATTATTTTCAGGCCACGATGAATGCCCCTATTTCTTGTGATGCCCATTCGGGACATCGTGTGTGTGTGCTAGTGTTAGTTTTTACTACTATACATACACACACACACACACACACACAAAATAGAATTAGCTCAGAGAGGTTGCTAGAATTGGCGGAGGAAGTTAGAGTGAGGAAAGGAGAGACGTTTTCGCCAAGGAGTAGAAAAAGGGGTTACCAGAACAGAGAGAAAGTTCAGAATGGGCGATTATAGGTTGTTAATAATGTTATCATATATATATATATATATATATATATATATATATATATATATATATATATGTGTGTGTGTGTGTGTGTATGTATATGTATGTATGTATGTATGTCGCACGTCTGCTAGAAGAGTATTACATCTTAAAATAGCCATATTTTCAGGAAGAACTAAAGAAGAAATGAAATGGCTCTTCCTGAAAATATGGCTATTTTGAGATGTAACACTCTTCTAGCAGAAAAGCTATGTGTGTGTCTGTGTGTGTGTTATATTATCGTATTAGGAAAAAAAACTGTTTTCTAGGACTCAAAATAACGTAAATGTAAGCTTCTACGATTTTCTTAATATGCTAAGAGACAATAATTGATAATTAAATATGCAAAGAGACAGTAAACAAATTGAGGTATAGCTAATTTTTAGAAGTATAGTACTTATAAATTACAACAATCTAGACAGTTCTATCAGCAACATAATAGGTGGTTTTAGATATACGGATTAAAAAAGCTTATATTCATGTTAATATGCCAGTATAATTTGTACTACAAAGATAAATATGTTTTTTATCGATTAATACTTTACATATATAAGTAACTCGACATTTTTGTATCAATATTATTATCATTACAACTACCTAGTCTATATATATAAAACAGTTCCGTAACTGACTGATTACGGACTGATTACGGCGATTCTTCTAACAGTGTAGGGGTGCACTAAGAAAGATTTTTCAAAAATTCTTCTTAGATTTTTTTAAATTAAATTTTGAAGCTGTTTTTTAAACTTTTTTTACGTTTGCATTTAAAATAATACATTGAGGGTTATAAAATTTATATCACGAGAAAGATCATAAAAATTCCTTCAAAATGAATTTTTTTTCGAATTTTTACCTCCATTTCCTGATTTTTGGTGAATTTTTAAAGATTAATTTTTAGAATTTAATTTATTAAATGCCGATCACGTGACTTCTTTTTCTGGTACTTTAAATAAATTTATCGTCACGTGCATAACAACTAAATAGACAAAAGGATTTTTTTTCTCGCTAATGCGGCAGACGATTGGACATTATTTTGTCTATAAAAATATCCATTACGATTTTTTTTATAAATATATATTTTTTTTCCTACGTCAATTGTATATATTGATCGTCGTATTTATTATAAATATATATATATTTATTTTTTGGCATAAATTGCATACGTTGACCGTTGTATTTAATTTGAATGTACTCCGTAGCGAAGTGCGGGTTTTCAGCTAGTATCATATAATCTGTTTGCATTTATTTTTAATTTGTTGGATTTTAAATGAGTTTAAGAGAAAAAAAAATATTTAGCTGTTGGCCTAATTGATTGGGCCAATTGTAGAGAGGAAAGTAGATTATTTTGTTTTTGAAGACATTAAATTTTTTTCTGGCAGGATGCCAGAAAAAAATTTCTCCAGGCACACGCCAGACCCAGACACTGCCATCCGAACGGTAGTGAACCTTGATTCATAGCTCTAGAGATCCCGTTTCGATTGATCTACGGTCCACTTTCGACGTGCTTTGCACCATATTAACCGAGCAGCGAGGTTGGACTTCGTGATCAAAGGCTTTTGGGCTGCAGGAAGACCAAGAAAATCCACCAGATGTGCAGCTTTACGGATGGTATTCATCGATACAACACTCCCGGAAGTATGTTGAAACTCCTGGAGTATGTGGACCATCGGTTGGGTGCGGTTCATTCGACTTTCTCTGGACAGCACTCGTCGGTCTCTATCTCCGAGTTTCGTTGGTCTGCCGACTCGGGGCACATTCCGAAAATCACCGCTCACCTTCCACTTCTGAATCACATACTCCTCTGCCGATTTTCGGTAATTGGGATAGCTAGATATGTCCCCAAGGATCGGCCCTTTCTGTAATACCCGACGATTACACATTTCTCGAAATCAGATAACTCTGTACTTCGTGGCATGTATAATTCGTGGTATAAAGTAATCGTGGCATTCGTGGTATAAAGTAACAATATTTTTAAAGTAAAAATATATTATTAATGTCTATCAAACAAAATAAATTAACAGTGTAATAGATACATGCCTGGTTTTTAATACTAAAAGAAATTTTTTATAAATACTATATAGCAGAATATTTAAACAATACTCAATGTAATAAATACTTAAGGAAACAATATATATGAGTATAAAGTAACAATATGTATAATTTAACGGTATATTATTATTGTTTTAACTAGGATAATATGTAAACACTATAATAGATACTTGCCTAATTCTTAATAATAAAAGAAAAACTTTATAAATATCCTATAACAGAATACTTAAACAATACTTAACGTAACAATATATGATAGTAAGAACTAACAATGTATCAATATTATCTATCTAATAAATTAAATCTACATTGTAATAAACGCATGCCTGAATCTTAATGATAAAAAAGAAAAGTAAATAAAAAGACCCAAATTCAAAATAAGTTTCATATTTTAAAAGGAAGTACATATTTCAGTAAAAGATAAGAAATTTATATGAGATGAAAGTTATGCAAATAATGTCCATATCCATGTACTTTACACATTTTCAGAGAAAATCTAATTAAACCATATTATCTTGTAAAAAAGAAAAAAAAGATTGGGAGACCTCTGAAAAATATCACATTCTGCTGAATTACTAGGTTTGTCACGTTCTTCATCTTCATAAACAGTAGCGAATAATTTTCTCATCTCTTGAGGATTTAGTGCATCAATTGCTCGTAGCTCAGAACGTTGGTAAGTGAAAAATTCATATGACAAGGTGATATTTTTTTTTACTTTGAAATCACGCATACTTTAGGAAAAACGTGACATGTTTATCGAAGTTCTTGTCTTATTTTTAAAAAACTTTGGGAATTGCGTTATACCAAAACTTTATACATGATTTTAATGCGTCATGCATTATTTAAAAAATAAATTATTTTAAATAAATTCTTTGTAATTTAATAATTTAGTATATATATATATATATATATATATATATATATATACCCAACAAACACAGAGGCATCGGGCCGGGGTCGGAAGGTTCCGGCCAGCCGATTTCACCACTGCCGGGCCGGCTCATTAGGTCAGTATCGTTTCCGTCACGGCTGTGTCCTCTCGTCCGCGACTACCCCGTCGACTGCTGGGCCACTTCCGGTAGGAATTGAGCCATCGTTTATCCGACTGCGAACCGTTAGGCAGCCGCGATTAAGCCATCGATGCGGACAGATAGCCGGAGCGTAACCGGAGGTTGACGGGCCGGTTACGGGAGCAATAATTGGTGTCGACATACCGTCATCTACCCATCTCGTAAACAGCAATGTGCCGTAGGTCCGGGCATCATGCCAGCATTCTACCGGAATCGGACCGCCGGCAGTTTTTTTTTTTTGCCGGCAAACTTGCCTAAGCCGGCAAGTTTTGCTTAGGACCCTTTCGTTTATATGCTTATTTTTATTTATTTCATTGACGAATAACCTCTGATATCAACCCTTTCACTTTTATTATTATTTTTTTGCCTTCATATTTCTATTATTCTTACAAGTTTTGCCTTATGTATTTTTAGGTATTACCAAATACTGATCTTTGTTATTACCTGAAAATTTGCATATGAATCACAAGTTTACTTGTTAGAACAAAACCTCATTTTGTATTAAGATACATTTACCCAAATTTGAAAGTTAAGATAACATTAATACCAACCATTAAAGCTAAATCATCTTTCCATTCGATCTAATGTTCCAGTTTTTTTTTTTTTTTTTAATTAAGAATGAGATTATAGTATGTAAAACAGTACTACTTTAATAATTAACCCAAAAAATTTGTACTTCCCCAGTATAAAATTTATTAACATAATTTGATAAATTTATAAACATACATTTTATACATTCATTTTTCAAACCTGAGTAATGTGTAGTGTGTATGATGAAACCCATCATTGTGAGCTTATGAAAACTTGCTCAGAAGGATTTATTTAAATTATTTTTTGGTGTAGAGTTAATAAATGCTCTACAGATAAGAAAATTATTTTTTGCATAGTTTTGTGAATTAAAGAGTAATTCATTAAATTCTTATAAGTCATTTTTAAAAAATATTTTCTTTTATATTATATTGGACATTCAATATCCAACACTTGATAGTACTATTTTTGAGAAATAGTACTAAGATAGTAATATTTCTCAAAAATAGTACTATGATAGTAATATCTTCTATTGTAATTTTGAGAAATAATTATAGACACACATGTTTTTAAATACAGAAAAGAGCTGGTTTAAAGTAAAAATAGTTTATTTAGAAAGTACATAGCACATTTACACAATTTATTTCTATAAAACAGGATCCTTTCGCTGTAGCTCTGTTCCATCTGTACAGCATCTAGGGGGAAAAAAAGAAAGAAAATCAGTTCATAAATTTATGTGAAAGGAAAATGACTCCCATCCCCTGATATAATTTATGAATCAAAAGAATTTATTTAAATTATTTTTTGATGTAGAGTTAGTAAATGCTCTGCAGATAAGAAAATTATTTTTTGCATAGTTTTGTACATTAAAGGGTAATTTATTGTTGTAAAAATAGTTGATTGTTGAAAGTAGTTGAAAAAATTCATTGTTGATAAAGTAGAATTAAATAAATCCAATTAGGAAATATAAATTCTGAGACAGGGGTTTAAAAAAACTTGATATAAAACAGCACCCAACACACGAGTGCAGTTTTAAATCTGCTGTCATTTTATTGATAACTACTTCCAAAAAGTAAATTCCTACCACATTTTTTTGTAAAACCAATTACATACTGTGAAAACTACATCATGTAATAAATAATTACTTGATTAAATAAATATACTAATAGAAAATAGTTATAAAATATTTGTTAAAGAGTATTCCCCTATTCACTAAATTTCTCTCTGTACAGTAGAAAATCCAATCATGTCGATTAATTTGTTATTATAGATATAAATAAAATAGGGTAGATTGCCTTGATAAGAGTACAATAGTAAGTTTTTAATATTGAGCATAATTTCAGCTCAACATTGAAAGCTGAATCAGAGACTTGTCTAGAATGACACCAAAATTTCCTCTTCACTATTGACAATAATGCTGTTGAAAGTAGAGAAACACAAGAATAAAGATTGAATGCTAAGTAAAACATTTGCATACAAAATCTTAAATTTCTAAATTTAATTACAACATGCCATAGAGAGCATTAATACAGATGCTGGGTCAGATTTAGAAATTTAAGATTTTATATGCTAACATATTATTTAGTATTCAATCTTCATTCTTGTGTTTCTTTACTTTCAATGTGAGAGTGATTCTCGATAGTGAAGAGAAAATTTTGTTGTCATTCTAAACAAGTCTCTCAGTCAGCTTTCAATTATTGTACTCTATAAAGGCATTCTAATCTATTTTATTTATATCTGTAATAACTAATCATTTAATTGACAGGATTGAATGTCTTACTGTACTCAGAAATTTAGTGAAAAGGGTGAATACTCTTTAACAACTAATCTATTACTATAATAATGAATAAAGTAAACATTTATTATATGATGTAGCTTTCACAGTAATTGGTTTTACAAAAAATGTGGTAGAAAGTACTTTGGGATACAACTTCTGCATAGTATTTTAATAGACCATATCTTTTGTTACTTAATTGTCAAATTATGGTGGAGATCTGTGTATAAAATATTTTTTATTTGCGAGCAGCTGTTATTAGGGATAACCACAGTAAGAAATTATTCAAAATATACTATTTAGATTCAGTAATTACTAAACAATTGTTATGATATATTGTTTGATTAGTCTAGGTTAATTTGAAAAATGAGGTGGGTAATATTGACTAGCTGTCAATGTGAGTGAAATGGCATAGATTATATTATAAAGCGTGAAGAAACACTTAAGACTTTTTGAACCAAGCTTCTAACCCAAATTTAAGTTTTTTAAAAAAATATTTTGCTAATGAGAGTATTTTCACAGATCTTAACAATGGAATAGAAAACCCGTATAGTCAACAAATTCATGGATAAACGATTCAGTTCTAAAAGCAAAAAGCCTGGTTTCTGTATACTGTTGTAACATGATTATTATAAAAGTATACAGAAACCAGGCCTTTTGCTTTTAGGGCTGCATCTTTTATCCATGACTTAGTTGACCATACAGGTGTTATGTTCCATTCTTTAGATCCATGAAAATATTTTCAATTTTAAAAGTTTTATTAAAATTTTTTTAAAATTCTGGTTAGAAGTTCGATTTGAAAATTTAAAAGTATTTTATTGCACTTTGTAAAATAATCTATGCCACTGCACTCAACATTGACAGCCAGTCAATCTTTGTATGCTTGCATCCTTTTTCAACTTAACTTAGATAAACCAAATAATAGACCATAAAAAAACATACACACTTGCAAACATAACCTTATTATAGTCAACAATTGTTTAATAATTAACTGAACCTAAATAATATATTTTGGAATATTTTTTTACTGCCCTTATCCTTACACTTTATAATAACAGCTGCTCACAAAAATATATTTTATGTGACAGATCTCCACCAAAATTTGACAGTGAAATAATAAAAAAATTAAATACTAGGCAGAAGTTGGTATTCCAAATGACATTAAACTACCTATTAGCTCATCAACGAATGATCTAATACATCTATAAGCAATATTATTATTATTATTACTTCTGTAAGGAATTATGAATGAACCTCTAACTACTTCTCATGAAATTCTGATAATTAAATTTAAAAATTTTTTAACATTAACTATCAAGAGTAAAATAACCCTTGGCATTTTATATCTTTATAATATAAAAATATAAAAATTTTTTTGGTAAGCAGTTATGATAAAAGACTTTCACAAGAGTCATGGTTAACTGAAGTCCCTGAACTGCACTTTCGGACATACCTAATACTTTAATAACAGGCTTGCCAGTTAAAAATATAATGCATAAAGGAAATCAATATCAATCCACAAATTATTGCAACCAAAGTTTATGACAACCAAAGTTTATGACAAAGTTTATGACAATGTTCGGATTAGCATATAAAATATACAAAGAGAAATTTGAAAATTTGAGTTGTTTATTAATTAAGAATTATGTAATAAAAATATTTTTATGGTTTTTCATAGAAAAATTCAAATTTAAGTACAAAAAATAAATTTAAAAAAAATATATTCACAACTTTGTGATTTTGCCCACAAGTTCACTGCTGAAAAAAAAGGATATCTAGAGAATAATAAAAAAAAATGGGTTCAGTGAGGTTCAAATCAACTCACACAGATTATGAATCGAACACACTGCCAAGTGAGCAATGGAATCTATCGAAGCAAATCGCAATGAGGTGAAGATGGATTCCAGTTTCAGAATTCTGTAAAGAAACCAATATTTTCTTATAATGCTATAATAAAAATTAGAGTGATTTGTGATACCAAGAAGCATTGAAAAGCAGAGTTCATTATAAATTTGCTTATCAGTGAAATAAAAAAGGTCGATCCTTAAAATTTGAAATATTATGATTTTTTGAAATTGAGTAACAATAGAATTGATGTTTGAGTAGTATTCAAAAAGTTATACAATGAGAAAAATAAATGTAATATAAATAAATGAAGAAAAAAAATGTAGCATCGAATTTTTGTTATGGATCATATTGTTAAAAACTATGTTAAGGCTAAAGACATAATCGGTATTTTCAGTTTCACAGTTTGAAAAAAACGGGAAAAAACCAACTTTCTTAAAAGTTTTCTACAATTTTCTGATTTAACCGAACTTCTATAAACGTTTTAATTTATTTCAAGTTAAGTTGGGGGGGGGGCAAGTCTATGCTTTGGCTCAGTAAATTCTTATTTATTTTGCACAACATGACAACTAAATACTCTCTAAAAGTCTTGAAAACAAATAGCTTATAAATCAGTTATTGAGGACATTCTCAAATTTTTAATGACACACACAGAATGCAAAAGTTTACCTAAAGTTTTAATAAAAATCTAGCACACATGATGTTATCTAAATAAAGGTTCTCATCCTTGTCAGGTTAAACAAGATTTTAAAGTTGAAACTGACAAATTAAATTATATAAATGCATGATGACCAGCAATTTAATAACTTAGGAATGAATAATAGAATAACTTTCTGCATATATTTATATACATATGATTATGCAATACTAAAAAATAAAAACAACTATAAACATTAATATTCAGATGTATGCTGATAAGTGCATGACTTTTTTTCCAGTTGCTTCTTTTATGCACTCATAGAGACTGCATGATTGAGCATAAATCAGAATTATATAGTATGTTGTGTTAAAAATATGCATATCTGATATCTGATCTATAAGTATAAAATCAATAAACTTCTGTTAGAATTTTTAAAAATTATAGCATGAAGTTGAACATATGCAAAATGCTTGCAATGCTGGATATATTATATTAAAAACATAAATAATGTTGTAAATTTAAAAAAGTTTCATTGTTATATTATAGCTGTTTTATGGATGAAGTTCTATGTAATGTAATATAAGAAATTGTAAGTAATTAAGAATGTCTGTTAAGTACCTAATATGTTTATGTAAAGGTTTAATATATGGAAATTTAAAAGTTTTTTCCCCTCTCTTAAGGTATGGCTCATTAACTAGCTCTTGCGAATCACTGTACAGAACTAAAAATTTTGAAGAAAAATAGTAACTTTCTTTTTTTTATAATTTTTTGCTCTGGTTGACTGGAGGTTGGGAAAGGAACAAAAGCTGTATGTTTAAAGAGAATACTTTGATAGACATAATTATTCTAAGCATTCAAATATTTCTATTAAATTTTATATTGAAGTCCATTTTTGGATAGCAGTCAAAATTATACTACCATTGATTCTTTTTAAGAAAAAATTACAGTATTATTTCAGATCTGGTACTATAAAATACATCAAATGTTCAAATGTTTCGATTTGTGTTAAGGATTTTCATTCATTCATGAAAAGAAAGTTTTAATATTTCATACAAACTAAAGAAAAATGTTGTTAGAAAGAATTTGCAGTGGTTTTTATGAACAGATTAAGAACATCTCTGTGGAAAACAGAGAAAGTGTACATATAAGAAAGCTGTTCCAAAAATTGTCCTCATCTTTGTCAAATTCTACAAGATTTTAAAGTTGAAACCGAGAAATTAAAGTATATAAATGCATAATGACCAACAATTTAATAACTAAGGGATGAAAAATAGAATAACTTTCTGCATATATTTATATACATATGATTATGCGATACTAAAAAATAAAAAATCAACTATAAACATTAATATTTAGATGTATGCTGATAAGTGCATGATTTTTTTCCAGTTGCTTCTTTTATGCACTCATACAGACTGCATGATTGAGCATAAATCAGAATTATATAGTATGTTGTGTTAAAAATATGCATATCAGATATCTGATCTGTAAGTATAAAATCAATAAACTTCTGTTAGAATTTTTAAAAATTATAGCATGAAGTTGAACATATGCAAAATGCTTGCAATGCTGGATATATTATATTAAAAACATAAATAATGTTGTAAATTTTAAAAAGTTTCATTGTTATATTATAGCTGTTTTATGGATGAAGTTCTATGTAATGTAATATAAGAAATTGTAAGTAATTAAGAATGTCTGTTAAGTAATATGTTTATGTAAAGGTTTAATATATGGAAATTTAAAAGTTTTTTCCCTCTCTTAAGGTATGGCTCATTAACTAGCTCTTGCGAATCACTGTACAGAACTAAAAATTTTGAAGAAAAATAGTAACTTTCTTTTTTATAATTTTCTGCTCTGGTTGACTGGAGGTTGGGAATGGAACAAAGTCTGTATGTTTAAAGAGAATACTTTGATAGACATAATTATTCTAAGCATTCAAATATTTACTATATAATATACTACAAAATATCATCGATTCAGAACTATAATGAAAGGCTTTTTTTTTGGTTAATAATAAAGTCAGTTGTTCTGTCAAGAAGTCAATTATTGTATTTGGATGATCAGAAATTTTATATCGTAGAACATCAAGCAATTCAATTACCACATTTAATACATTTTCACCATCACTCATTACTGTTTTCATTTAATCCAAATTCTTTTAAAATGCTTAACATATTATTTATCTTATTTGTTTTGCAAGGAAATTTATAATTATTAAATTTTGAAATCTTACAATTCTTAACAAATGCCACAATATTAAGTTTTAGAATAGCACGTTACCTTTTGATGCTTTCCACAATCCTTTAAGCCAGGCTGATGTTTTGTTGATCTTATGTACGAAGTTAAATACAAACAAAAAGATATTACTTTACTACAAAATAAAATTACATATTTCATTTAAATACGAAAGAATTTGCATAAATGTATATCTAAATTAAACAGTGTTAGAATGAAGTTTCTGGAATTTGTATAACATTCAATTACATTAATTTAACTTTTATATCCTGTACTAACTGTAGGCAAGACATTTAAGATCAACTCAGTTAATCCTACCCATTCTTTTACATCAATATATGCATTAAATTTGAAACGTTGAAAATTAAAAACAATAATTTATTTTAAATAACTGCAATTAGTTAATCACAAATCTCTAAACAATAAACAATGTTACTTACTCTTAAGCTGGAGGTAACTTCTTTTAAGAGGCACCCACTATGAGTAAAGCTACCCTAACTACGTCACGCTTTAAAGTGGCAACCCGTGCAAAACCGTTGTTCTCTACGTCGTTCATTGGTCCACGTAGCTGCCATTCATACGAAGTCCTGCCTTTCTTCCCCGATCTTTCAAAAATGGCGGCGAATTTAAACCAAATATCAAATTCGATAGCTGAAGCATTTTTTTCTGTTTTCATAAGCTTCTGGGAAGCTAAAAACACAGACGACGACCCCTCTTTTTTTATATCAAACCACTGAGCTACTCTTACAATGACAAAATTTTTGTTAGTTTGTCATTATAGAAATCTTAGTCATATGAACAGTATTTACAGTTTAAAGAATTCAAATCATAATGAAATACATCTCATTTTCATCATATTAATTTTACAGTAGCATATTCTTATACACATTGGAATGAAAGAAAAACAATGTTTAATTAACGGACCATAGTTAAAACAAACAAATCACACCGATTTAGTTATTGTATATTTTTCAAGTTTATTCTGTTGCTAGTTTATATTGTCGTTTTCAAGTTTATATTGTTGTTTTGTTTTGTTTTGGTTCCTGATCCTTTGTAGTACACAAAAACATTCATGTTTTCAAAAGTCCATAGTAATCACACATGGTTTCCATCACTTGTTTCACTGACACATTGAATTTTTTTTCTTTTTGTTTCAAATTTTGGTATTAATGTAATTTTGTTTTTATCAATGCATGTCTCGCAGAAGTGCCCCGAACGGACAACGATGACTCGCTAACTAATTTAACAATCCCTTCTACTGCTTCAGTGTGACATGGAAAATTATTGAAGTCAATACGTTGACTCTCGTGATAGGTTCCTTTATAAACTGCTTTAGTTTTCATCAGAAATGCCTCTTCATAGGAGATCCTGTTACTTTAACATCATTCCATTCAATCATATCAATATAATCCTTGGCATCAAAGTTTATACGTTGAATTAAAACT